>JAECUM010037279.1:0-43264 GCA_016617855.1 Megalonaias nervosa
GAGAGAGAGAGAGAGAGAGAGAGAGAGAGAGAGAACATTAATTTAGTTGACAGGATCAGTTAATTAAGATCAGTACTGATCAGAGATCGCGCGTCCATTTAATAGGAGCAGTTAATTAAGATCAGCACTGATCAGAGATCGCGAGTCCATTTAATAGGAGCAGTTAATTAAGATCAGTACTGATCAGAGATCGCGCGTCCATTTAATAGGATCAGTTAATTAAGATCAGTAGTATTCAGAGCGAGAGCGACTGACAGTGCATCAGTTTAATTAATACGATCAGTTAATTAAGATCAGTACTATTCGCAGAGATAGAGCGTCAGTTTAATTATTAAGATTAGTACTACTGAAGGAGCATCAATTTATTGAATAAGATCAGTTCTACTGAACAGCTGCTACCAGGTGAAAGTTTTCCGCCTCCATGTGAAAGCAATATGTCCGAGTATTCAGAGTAAAATGACGTTGGAACTCAGATCTAGAACGAGGTCTCAAAATATTAAATCCTGGAAATTTTAGATACGGTTTTGAAATACAGTATTTGGATACTGAGAACAAAGTCATATGATCACACCTAGGAATGAATAATGCAAGCACATACACGCGAAATGAGAAGACAGCTCTTGTAACGTTTTAGGTGTTTGGATCCATGCATTTGATGAGATCAATGAATTCTACAGGCTATTGAATTTAATAACCCAAGAATCTAAGAAGCGATCGGTTACCTATCAAAAATAGAAAAATTCCATGATAGCTTCACATTCTTAGAGAGGGCCTAGATCAAAACAAATCTGTATAACAAACCCACCAACAATCATACATATCTCCATATTAAATCAGTTCATCTAAAAACTTTGAAACGACCAGATTACACTATTGTCTCCGGATTCGAGTAAAATGCATTTGATTCAAAAATAAGGGTTACATGGAACATTGAGAGAGAGAGAGAGAGAGAGAGAGAGAGAGAGAGAGAGAGAGAGAGAGAGAGAGAGAGTGCGGCAAGTAATTTGCAATCGAATGTATAATTTTCAATTAGTACAGGAACAACTGCAAATGGAGTTATCTTGTGAAGAAAATACCTTTCTTGTTAGGAACGGACCTAAAGTGAAAACTGAGCTTGTGCTGTTTTGTAACATTTTCTAATGTACTATGAAATATTAAAGCAAAGGTGTCGTGAAATCCTCCGACAGGCAGAACGAATAAAAATACTTAAGTATATATATATATATATATATATATATATATATATATATATATATATATATATATATATATATATATATATATATATATATATATATATATATATATATATTTACTCGGTATGAACATTTTAAAATACAGATTTTGGCATTAACTGACTTGAGACTTTGTAAACGCATTGACATATGTTTTGCAAAGAATATATGTCGTTGTTTCTGTGATGTTGCTATTTTCTTAATATTGTTTCAGTTGTTAGTTTACTTTTTAAATAAAGACCCGAAAAATAGACACGTGTTAGATAATATTTGTCAGTTTCATCAGAGTTTGAAAGGGATATATTTTTCACATATCCCGCTACTTATTAAACATTTAACTCAATCCCCACACCCCTATATTTACGTAACACACACACACACACACACACACACACACACACACACACACACACAAACCACGTACAGAGATATGCTTAAGAGTGTATGTAAAAGTTTCAAGTAGTAAATGCAAGGAGCTATTTAATATAATATCATTCTAAACCGTATGAAAGTTAACCTTCAAAACATCGGTCTTATAAGCCATGCTTTATGTGAAATGAACTATCGTAAAATTTATTGGCATAATATTGTTTATCAAAATGAAATACTTTCAGTAATTAGTCATTACCGTTTTCAAGTAAAATCATTTCAAGTCATGATTAACTCTCGTAAATGAAATGATGTGGATAAAGCATCCAACAGAGAAATAAAGAACAATTACTGAAAGAGGCATTTATTCATGAATGTGGCTTAGACATTTACGCTTTTAAATGCACGAATGGCCGGAAAGACTAGTATACTTTGATAATTTAGACTATAGGAAATTTAGGATTGGTGCGATGCTATTGCGAAGCCCAATTTATTTGCATAAAATTAACATAATTCTCTTGCATTGGTGTAAGAAGGAACAATTCAACCTGAGGATCAAAAATCTCATCAGACGGTGAACTTTCATCTCTTAAACCTATTTTATATGGCTATAGAAAATCATTTTATACGTAAAAAGAAAACCTCTACTCCCATGTTTTCAAAGGTAAATATTGATGTGAAGTCTGAGAAAAGCTGACAAATAACAAATTCTTAACTGAATGACTTATTTCATGCGTTCAGAGCATATTAGAAACGTTAGTTTAATTTTTAATCCTTACACAAATTTGTGGAAAACATGCTGATAACTATTTATTAGTAAAAGTGCAATGCAAAAACAGAGTAGCAATGTTCATTGTAGCAGCTAAAACTTGACTTCTAAATTTATCTAATTTAGTTCCAAAGTCGTGTTAACTGGCACATGCACATCTTAGTGACACGAAGCTGAAACCTGCATTTCTGACATTTGCGTAAATTAAGAAAGGGACAATGGCATATTGAAGCATATTGTTAAATCCATAGCTGTGTATTGACTTATAAAACTGAACAAAAACCCAAACGCGCAAAAATATTGACCTAACTTTCTATAGTTAGACGATCTTTCTCGTTGTGTTTGGGGGTGGGTGGCGTCGATCATTCTTTGCAGGAATAACTAGAAGCGCTCTAGATAGAACGAATGTCCGACAAAAGTTCATACATTTTTCAGAGCTCTGGCTGACTGATACGTAATTAATCTCTTTTCTTTAATACTACATCTGTTATGTAAAAGGTCCTTCATCAGCTTGCCCAATTGCACGTTATTGTTTCAAGAATATAACGACCATAAAAGGCAATGTTTTGTGCAATGTGACTATTTAGATCGTTGACATTCTGATTACCTTGTGAATAGGAGGTTGACTTTCAGTTGAGGTTGCATGTTTCTAATTATTCCATTGTAAATTAATCAATTCAACGTTGCATAGTTTATATTTCGACTTATTTGTTTTATTAATTTTTACAAAATGCACCCAAATAAACCAGTATTTAAATGCAAATTTTCTATTCGAATGTCAGGAAAATTATCTGAATTCGAATGCTTGCATGCTTGATTCAGAACTACAATTCGCCAAATGTAATTTCATTTTATACCCGATAAAATTATACATTACATTTCAACTTTGTCCAAGATTACAAAAATCTTGACATGAGGAAAATATGTTGTAAATGTCGCTTTCGTTGGTCTGTGAGATGTTAAATGAATACACATCATAATGATGAAAATATAGATGCATCAAACGGATGATCAGCAATCGCATTTCGAAATTCTTACTCTTCCACAAATTTGTTTACAATTAAGATAGATAGAGAAACATTGAACAATCATATATTACAATGACGCTAATAATGTTATGGAAGCCATTCCTGTGTTGCTTCAAAAAATGTATGATACACTACTGACTGCACTTCCTGGGTTAAATTTGATTCATTAAAGATGACAGACATACATTTGAAAGGTACTGTGAAACAATTATCAATTTTAAGTTAGGTCATTATTACGGATAAGTGAAGAAAGGAAATTTACCATGACTGTGTAAAAATTACCCGCATTATATTAACTCTTCTTTCGAGATGGATTATCAGTATATGAACTCAGATTACAAAAAGTGTACACTTTTTATTGCAATGAAGCACATGTAAAGTAAATGTTCGCTACAATAGCATCAGCCAATATTTTGTGAAGTACAAAAGAAGAAACAAATAAGCATATGTGTCTTATATGTAATAATGCTATTAGTCAACACTCTGCCGACAGAATACTTCATATGTGTTATCCATTAGAAAAGCATTAGAAAGTACCGAAAGCGTTGGTAAGAGCTTCAACGAAAATCTGTACCTCCTTGTCGTCCAGTTGCTTTAAGACATTATGACCATGGACATAGTAATTGTTCATTTCTTTCCTACTCAAAATCTTAATGAGTTCCCCTATACATACATGAATACACTGTCTCCTATTCGTCTTAAGCCAGTCATTATCATATGGTCTTTGGTCGTACTGATGAAGCATAAAAGTGCGTAGGTGGAATGAGGAGAGATGAGTCATCACTGCTGCGTGTTTGTGCTTACAACCCTCCAGAATACCTTTTAGGAATTTTAGAATCTGTTTTCGGCAAGTAGGCTGTAAACTGTTACTGTCGACGCTCAACCATAGCATCTTTTCCGTCCTTGAAAATGATAATCGCCAGAGTAACGCTCCTTGGTCTAGGTTCTTGGCTATATACGTGGAAGAAAACATGTTTTGTTGAAATAATTGACTTCGACAACTAGTTGAAATTGCTACAAAATATTGGATTCGATCATGGGTTTGGTTTGTCGTTATTTCCCAAAATACCACAACAATTTTGTAAGATAAAACACATGGTCCTTAAGCTAATTAATTATTTTCATGGAAGTTATCTAAATTACCTTGACAAATGAAACCTACTATTGTGTGGTAATTTAGAATGTAATACATTAGTTAAACTTTGACAATATGTATATATTTCAATGAGCGAACGATATGGTTTCTATAAACAGAATTTTTAAATGTGACCATACCATCTACAAATATCAGTTAAGAGCAAATGTTAACACGTTTACATTTAACGTAATTCTCAACTTTGGAGATTGACATAATGTCATGACACGAATGTATGACTTCCAGTGATGAATAATGAACATTATGCAGCAGAAAGAAAGACTATAGAGAAGAAAGAAAAAATGGAAAATCCGAGAGAACAAACGTATTGTCCCTCAAACGTGTCAATATGTAAATAGACTAATGTCATTCCCAGTCAGTTTGTAGCGCATGTGTATCAGGTTGTAAACAAACAAGTTGAAAGTTTAGCAATAAATTCTTCACGCACACTCATTATTAACTCGAGCGTTTACAAACCCAAGTTTGAAGCACGTATTCTAACTTTCCAAGTGTCGCAATCAGCCTACATATATCCGAGATATAGTCACATTTTCACGATCAATAAAATTGCAGTGAGTGCACGATATGATGAGCACGGACTAATCTGAATCATTGGGATGAAATGTTCGTTCATTCCAGTGTAATCCGATCCAATATCAGTTTAATATATGATCTATCAAAACTTCTTTCGCCTATTCATTGTGAATATATAGAAATATCAGTCTAGTCTGTTCATATAACTGCATTATTCGGTGTCGAGTAAACGAGAACTCCCTCCCCTTTTACATCCTGAACATTCCTCCTTCAATGTAACATAGGGCATTATATCGTCCCTTAATGTATATTACACACAATCTAAATTCATCAATCATTTACTATAAGAATACTATTTCGTATAGCATGGCTATATTTCCTGAAAATAAAGAAGGCCAAACGGGAATATCTAGGTATATTTTGGCTGTATTACACTGTTTTTCCAATAGTTCTTAGTAACAAGGAATACATTCTTCATAAGAGTTTAGAATTGGTGGTTGGAAGGAAAACAGCTTTAATGGAGGTAGTAAATAACTGAAAACATCATCACAGATAATAAGGGTAGTAAATAATGAAAAACATCAGCACCAACAACAACTACATACATATAAAAGAACAAATTAAGAGAGATTTCGAAGGAACATAACGACCCAGATCCTTACCATTTGGATTCTCTCTCGCAACAGCGAAATAGTCTCTCTTTAACTCTTCTGGCCTGTATGTCTGTCGCCATTTCGGCTGCCAATCCTTGATTGCTGATATCTGTGGCCAGCCATCAAAATGAATGGCAGGGACCAAATCAATTTCATGCTCTTTGCTTCCACCACTTTTGTAGGTGATAGTGAAGGCTGGACTTCCAACATCTCTCTGGAGTCCTGTAGGTAAGACAATACTTTAATTAATGGATGTTTGCTAAATATTACAAGTGATACCATATCCATCCTCTAGAAATTGGTTGATAAGTTATGGAACAAATTCCATAAAAGGATTTGTTTTCATTTGCACACATGTGCATTTATTTGCTGTATGGATTTGATGGGGATGCTACCGCGAGTAATTTTTTACATTGCACTTGCCGTTAAAGACTTTATGTTTTCAAATTAAAAACGTTTGCGCAGAAGCAACAAGGTATGGTGTGCCATTGTTAAAGTTTAGATGGAACAGATACTTATCAGCTTTATTGTAATTGTGTGTGTGTGTGTGTGTGTGTGTGTGTGTGTGTGTGTGTGTGTGTGTGTGTGTGTGTGTGTGTGTGTGTGTGTGTGTGTGTGTGTGTGTGTGTGTGTGTGTGTGAGAGAGAGAGAGAGAGAGAGAGAGATTAGTCACGACTTTCCGAGTTGGAGTATTAGCTTATTGAAGACCAATATTGTGGTAGCAATTTTGAAGGGCACTTTTCCATTTATTGATTCTTGGGCATGAATGACCTCGTTTCAGATATGTAAGATAAATCCAGTAAACTATAATTGTTCGTGACAACTTTATTTTGATTACCATCGTTGGGAAATATTATCTTATCACGTGTATAATACTGTCGTTCCTAATTAGGTATTGAATAATTGCGTTCTAGCTGTTACTTTTTAATTTGTTTTATTATGTTTGAGTGACTGAACGTGCGTTTCATTTACTGATATTAAGAGAATCTATGCTGAGGTTTGCACCGAGATAAGGAAATCTCAGTGAAGGGGTTACATGATTTGTCTCCCCATGAGGCTGTGCCATGAGCGTCTCGAGGCACGTGCTTTAATTTGTATAAACGAGCATTAATACGAACACGTTAATTATGGCCAATGGATTGCCCAGTAGACCCTAAGGACACACCTTCTACGCGTGAAAAAATAGAAACATAAAATCATTTTGATATTATTACTGCAGTATGACATTTATTTGATGGATATCATATGAAAATAACAATAGGTAATTAATATCTTTTACACGGATAAAGTTAACTTTCAACAGTTCTAATTTGGAACACATGTCACTGGTAGGTATAGGTACGATAAAGGATACAGCCATTACGAAGTGTTCAATGACTGTGAGGAAGATTTCTAATTCATGATATTCTTGGAAATATAAATTTTCTGTCCTGGAAATATGGCAAGTGTTGTTATTACTGGTGCAATTATACACTATATGGAAATATTCTTGTAGGAAAACGTATCGACTGATGAATGAACCATTCTGATTAGTAAGTGCATTAATTTTGATTTGTTTACAATGTTTGATTCAACTGGGGCTAGTTATGGGTGTTTGACAAAGTTTGAAGAACGCAGGATTGGCATGACACATGTATGGTTGTTGTAGGCTTAGCGGGTGTTCTTAAGAGAGTTTGGAGTTTTACAGCTAGTGATATGTATTGCCTGAGTATCTGGAACAGTTGTAGTTCGTTCCTCACAGCATCGCGAATTTTATCCTATATGTAGCCCATTAAATATTTGGGTTAGTGTCATTAAATCTAGTCAAAGGTACCTACTTCATTTCACACGAAGTATTTAAAACTAATTAGATACTTTTTGCAAAATTTTTATGTCGCTGACCTGAAAACTTACTAAGTTACAGATAGGATCAATTTCACGATGCTGCGTATTCTAGCATAATACCAAATAACTCATCTTCTTGTTCATGTGTCTGTCTTTCCCAAAATGTTTTATATGGTGTGTTCTTAAGGTTGGATAAAACCTTACGTTGCTTTATGAGTGAATTTCTTTTTGTGTTATGTTGTTGTTGTTTGATTATATAACAACTCCGTCGGGCACAGCATAAGACAACAGGGATTTCTTCTTTTTAAAAGTATGTTCTAGCGGCGGTTGGACACAATGGCTGAGACGACCTGATGGAGACAACCAGACTGATATAAGAAAAAGTAATGGTAGCAAAACAGATAAATTTCTCTATCGCATGGGTGAGAACAGTTAATCTCGAATGAATTACCAACGCTAAAGCCGCAATGCCGCCGTTAAATGAAAAAAAAAAATGTGTACGAAATATCATTTAAAAAATTTTGAATCTTGAAGGATATTGGTCCTAACCTTCGCTGGGTTCCATTAAAATCAGATAATATCGACGTTAAGTCATATTATGTGATAGGAGTTTGTCCTTTTAATTATTTCATCGCCCCAGCTGATCACCACTATTCACCCGAGTCTTATTTGTACCTAATGCACGCTTTTTCTTCTATGATCGGCTTAAAAAGGCAGACACGCTACTGTTTATTCTCCCTCGAATCAATGTGTGCGCCACTTAGGGAAGTTGTTATTATTAGATTAGTCACTAAAAGAATTTATCGAATGAATCATATCACTAATTTTGGAGCACTCCCGAAAAAAGAACGAAATTATGAGCGACTTCGTTGACTAAATTAAAGGGTGGTATCTTCTTAATTCCAAACTAATTATTGCAAAGACTTTTAAAACTAACATCTTAATTATTTCAAAGAACGGTTTATATCAGATAGCTTTTGTAACAAATCATTTGCTTCCTTCAAAAGTTATTTTGGAATAATGGTTAAATTTATGATAAACGGCGGCATTGGGGCTTTAAAATTTCACTACGTACAATCGTTGTCCTTACTTTGCATTCGTCGACCCTTATGAAAATCAGGATCCGATATCACTGTTTGAAATAGCTTAAATGCCATGCCCTTTGTTAAGACTGGATCCAGGTATCCGTCTTTCATCAGCGAAGATATCTCCAGAGGAACATTGCTCTCACGAATAGGAACAAGAAGACAATACCCTAGGGAATCCGGCTCTTCTAGGCATTTCACACTGCATTTGATGCCAATAGATACGATGAAGTCAAATTCATTGGCTGATTTGATCTGAAATAATATTAGGATAATAATTATTGTTGCATGCTATTTATTTTTAGAGGTATATTACTGCCAGGAAACAGATAAGCAATGGTATAACAATGCATTTTCTTTTACAAAATGAAAATCTAATGTCCATTCAACGTAACACTCGCCACACCTTATATTCTGAACTAAATTGCTTCTTATTAAGATTGTGATGAATACCAGCTTCTTCTTTCTTATTTCATTTAATACCAGCACGTAACGTTGTCATATATTCTATGTTCCGTCAGTCATCTTTTAATATGCTACACAAATTGAGGCGCAACCTAAATATACACATTTATTCTCGGCTGGAAAAGCCGAAGAGGTGCAATACCTACTCATATAACATATTCATATTCTCCGCCAGGAGAAAGGACGTCATTGAACTTACAAGTTCTGAAACTGTTGTAAAAAAGAAATGAAAAGCAGTCTACACAGCAGTTTCCTGAACAAATGTGTTGAGAAAGTGACCATTCCGTCAGGGTTGCGATTGAAACTAAAAATCTACATCGGAAGCAGGAATGAAAAATTCCATAACTCAATTGACAATCTTGTACATGAAGTTTCGCTGAATATATACGAGAGATTAATAGTAGAACAACAGAAAAGATCACCGTACTTAGGAAATTAGATGGGACATGTTAGGGAGGAACTGAGAAATAAACTTGATGAACAAGATTGATCAAGTATATTAAGAAACAGAATTAACGAAAAATAATGGTTCTGAATCAAACATTACATAATGTGCAATCAACTCAGATATATATATATATACATATATATATATATATATATATATATATATATATATATATATATATATATATATATATATATCAACCCCAAACTCATGCATCTTTGGTATAATTCAAGCTGGTACGATTGTTAAAGATATTACAAGCAAACAAGCGGGTTGTCTCTGTGTGTGTCTGTGTGTCTTAAACTACTAGCGAATTACAAGAACTAAAAGTCACAAAATCATACGTACAATCTATGTCATTTGCTTTGGTTATTCGGCTTGTTCTTGCTTTAATAACTACGCAATAGAAAACCCCACAACAGAAGCATTCTCCGTACCGGTCGATATTAGTATGTTGAGGTAATAGATGCTGCCACCTCCTGGAACCATTAACGTATGACTGCCTTGAAAGAGCACAATGTATGGGTATTTCTCGACCAGAGAAACTCAAGAGTGGCAGGAGTTTGTATGTGCAGACTCATCTATTTAAAAGCTTTATGTTGTCTTTTGTCTCAGTTTATAGTGGTACAAGCTGTCCGTTGCCGAATGACATTGAGAGACCATCTGACAGTTTATACCACCATAAATGCAGACAAAAACATCAAACTGATACAGTTGCAATTCCTTATAATTGTGTAATTCTGCGACTTTTATTTTGCTTTTGTAAAGGTGTTTTAGACTATTTTAAGCGTATGAGATCTTCTTGAGAACTTCAGTAACTTCCGTAACTCAGCTATTTATAAAACAGGAGAATCTGCATCAACAACGTAGTAGCTACGTCTACATCAAACAGGTATTTCCACCAACGGTATGCGATATAAAGTTTTGAATATTCCACAGAATGATCTCTGATTTGATGCTTTCATGGACAAATTGCAATGTGACTTATCCGATTCATTATTGTACAGACTCGCAAGGAAACAATAACTGTCTTTCGTGCTCATTAACAGATTAGGCTACCTACAGGGGCTCCTTACAAATGAAATGAATCTATCGGTGAATGGTTGTAGCCAATCAATGTAAGACATCAACCCTGACAGTTACAGTCTATCTCCCACCCACCCACACTCCTACATCGTAACTCTCAGGGTCGGCGTCTAACACTGTACGACCACTTGTCCAATTGATATATTAGTCTTTGAACTCACCTCTTCCCATTTACCTATAGATTTAATTTCATTTGTAAGGAGTCGCAATGAACGTGCTGTAGCCCAAATATTCTTCTTGGTAGAATTTAACTTTGCCACCTCTGAGATAGGGGTCTACATGAAAGATTTAATTTTTGTTGGCGCTTTAAATCTTCAGCCTTCCTCTGTGAGAGATTTAATTCGAATTAGTTTGTTATCATCCTGCTGTTCAAGTGGCAAGTGACTACAATTTAGTTGGCTCGTTCGGAATGTTTGATAAATCGGCTTGTGAAATATCGACCACTTCAGAAGGCCCGCTAGATACGGATGGGTCAATGTATTCAATGTCTGCATGTATAAAATTTATCTGATATGGTAAATGTAGTGAAACTTGTCAGAATTAAGCCGCGTCGGATACAACATTTGCTTGCAGAATATCCGGGAGCTCAACAAAACAAGATCTAGCATACACTTAAATCCAGTAAAGAAAGAATAATAAATTTTCACAAAAGTACCTGAAATATGATTCTGGAAAATCAGTTTTCAGAATAAAATATAAACCCACCAACATGTTTTCATTTCATACAGTGCGTATGCCTTCTGTTTTTGTGTTTAAATTATCTACTTTGCATGTGACTCTATTTATGGAAGTTGGTACAATGTAGTTCTCAATACAGTTTATACTGAAATAAACGCAGTTCGGTCTGATCAGATAGTTATGTTCTGACCAGTGGAAATCTTCGCCACATTACCAACTAATGCAAATGCAATTATTGATTTTCTTAAGTCAGAGAAAATGTTATTTTGCATGCACTTCAAATCATAGAACACAACTTACCTTTGTCTTGTCTGAGTAGGATCCCGTTCGAAATATGGTCCATTTGAGAGGATTGCTTTCATTCAGTCTCTGAAGGAAGGAGACTTCCATCTCCTTTACCACTTCTTCTGCCTCAGAAATCTCCAACTCGTCGATTTCGTTTTGTGCTTGAAGTTTATCCAGTTCAGCTTTTGGATCCTCGCTGTATGCTATATTTGCCAAAGAAGATGGGTTGATCGATATGTGTGAATGCAACATTTCTTGTGGTCTTAAATAGTCACTGTTTCTAGGACCATTTTGCTGATCGCTATTTACTTCTGCATAATCCCCAACTATAGCGGAACGCAAAATCTCCACAGAGTCTTGCGTTTCTGTAATGTGTTCATTTCGTCTTGACCATTTCGATCGAATCTGTTTCTGCTGTGCCTGTTCACTGGACTTGGAATGTATGTCGGTTTCACTAATGGAACTCGAATCAGATGGGCAATCTGGTCGCTTTTTACACGCACGTAGGTGCTTTGGCAGCTGTATAAATTCTTTCTCACAATGCGGACAACTTGTTAATGTTTTACTTTGTAACATCGATGGTGCGCTTTCCAGATACTTTCTTTCAGGGCTGGGTCCCGAATCCTGCAGTTTCAATCTTCTAGAACCATTATCGCCGTCCTTAGTGCCTTTCTTGCTTTCTCTTTCTTCCTGTGTCTCACATTTTATATTCATACTGAGTACAGAAGGCAACTTTTTCTTTTCATATTCTTCTATGTCCAAATCTTCTTTGCCGCTTTGTGCTGGTCGACACTCAATGATGTCATTTGCATCCATTTTCTCGTTCTTCATTTTACAGGATCTTAAATGTTTAGCCACACATTTGAAAGACTTTTTACAATATGGGCATGTTTCATTTCCCTTTCCCTTGCTTTGCTCAGTTTTCGGTGTTCTTGCGCTAATGAACGTGCTGCCTTCTGCACTGTCCTCCGGGCTGATGGTATCCCTTTCACTCGAGTCATCAGCGATATCTCCTGTTGCTGATATCAGAAAAGTAGGGCTGCTTCTTTGGTTCGACTTCAGGTCGGACTCTGAACAGCCCTCCGGAAACGGAGGCGATTGGTTATCCGTTGTCTGCAGTTTGATTCCTCTGCAGCGTGACTTATGTTTTTGCAAATGAATAAATGTTTCTCCACATCCACTGCATATCTCACGTGGTTTGTCCAGCACGTTTGCTAAATCTGGGTCATGCTTTTCTTCTTTAGCTTTAATTGTTTGTCCAGTCGGTTCATAATCCACATGACAGACTTTTATGTCGCACTTTACCGATGGTGTCCCTGCTTCACTCTCCGGCCTTTTCTTGCAGCTCGGCGCATGCCTAGAGAGTTGTTTGAATTCTTTCTTACAATGAGGACAACGCTGTAGTCCTTGTTCATTTGTATTTCTTTCCATTGCTTCTCGTCACCCGAGACCACCGATGACCCTCTATTTTCTACAAAAACCCAAAATCTGAAAATATTTGATAAGTTTAATAGATTTAAAACTAATGAATTTTCCTTAAGGAAAACAAATGCACCAAGTCAGTAAAACAAGAATATTGTTGCTTATTTTCATAGTCTTGGAATGTAATGAAATTTCAGGACCGATTTATATTACAAAATTTGGATATAACAGTCATTAGAAATACACCTTTGTTATAATAAGAAAAAACTAAAGGCTAGATTTCAAGGTACGGTGATATTGATAACCAATAAAGAAAATGATAATTAGACGGGACAGGGCAATTGTATCTTTATTAAACTTTTTCGTGTACTCGCAATTTCTGTAATGTTTCTAGAATCTACGATTTGTTTCCTCGAATGCTTTCTTTCACTTCGAAAACATAAGGAAACAAGTAGGCGTACATTGTTGTCTTCGATGTCATTTTGGTATCATATTAAATATCAGGTAGATATCATATTGAATGTCATTTTGATATCATATTGAATATCATTTGGATATCATACTGAATAGCATATGGATATCCTTTTAAATATCATTGGGATTTCTTATTGAATATCATTTGAATATCATATTGAATATCATATGGATGTCATATGGAATATCATGTGGATATCGTATTGAATATCATTTGAATATTATATTGGATATCATTGGAATTTCTTACTGAAATAGATATTTTACTAAATATCATTTGGATATCATATTCAAAGTTAGAAACCAAAAATTATTAATTGATTAAATATACAGTGCAGTTTTTTTGGTAGTGTAATATTTGGTGCAACTTAAATCGATTTACCCAGTGGACAATAGGAAAAGGACTGACTGTCTTCTTTAACGCCAGAGAAAAGTAGGAATTGTTTCCATGGTTTGGTAATTCTTTTCTGCTGATGTTTAGTCTTACAACCTTTGGACTTCAGTCAGATGTAACATTGTAGAAAGAATAAAAACAGTGACTCTTTAGCATGTATGTGTATATTTTCACATATGTGTTGAGAAATCGTCAAAGTTCTTTAAATACGCACACTTTCCTCAACATTAAAACAGGACTCTTTTCGGCAGTAGGTGTGTATGAATTCATGCACAGATAGTAACGGTACGTCAGTACAATACTGGCTACTGAGTAAGTACTGAATAATTGTATAAATCTTATTTTGGAAAATAAACCATTCGAAGTAAAATTAACATTTAGAACTATTTTATAAAATAAAAATTTAAGGAAGAAGTAATTATTTAAAACGAATATAAAATATAAAATACTGCTCCAGAATGTCCTTAAACAATATTACGACTCAATGGTATTAAAATAAGTTATAGAAAAATGTGAGAAGCAATAAATAAGCATTGTAAAATTCAACAAATAATTGAGATCCCTATAACACAAAGTGAAAATGCAAAAAAAGGAACTTACGATATTGCGAATTAGATCCTAAATAATCCTAGAATTTCAGATAAAAGTTCAATTATTAAAATTTTGAATAAACGGTGCTCGCAATGCAAATTAAATCCAACGCTCTAAGTGTTGATATGCCTGTGGTGACCCATATAGTGGTGATGTGCCGACAGTCTTTTGTTGGATCAATAATACAATCCCAGAATATATACGTATTTGACATTCCAATATAACTACAAATCTCTATGTCCAAGAATGTTATTTGTATGAGCATTTGTATTTTCTTTTGAATAAATAATTTGAATAAATAAATTTTAAGCCTAAATCAACTTTTGGATACAACAATAATACAATTAATTCTGCCCAGATCCTAAAGCAAGAATGAATCATGTCTAGGAAAGCAAGATTATATAGTATGTACTTGACCTCAGTACAAAATTAACACTTTCAAAAATCAATTAAATAATGGAAAAGATCTTCTAGAAGATTCCTTATTTTACAAATAAAATCTTAGTTATAATTAAAAAATAAAATGTAGTAAACGTAATGTCTTTGATTCAAGTCAAGATTATAATCCCAATAGTTTTCCCACACTCATATGAAACTATTTACTATACATTAGTTTTAAAACAGAACAAAAGGAATCAGGTAGAAATGATCTTGAAATGGGACAAGATCAAGACCAACATACATTTTCCATAGCATATAATGAAATAAAATATAAAGTTGAAACAACTAATAACAAACAATGCAAATTAAATATACATAACAACATAGAATATCAAACTGTGTCATATAAACCAAAATCCCCCTCCCCAAAAGAAAAACAAAACAAAGAAAAGAAAACACAAAAACTGCAAGCATTTCTCTAGAGTACATCATGTAAGATTATTCATTAGCTCACATTACAATACAATCGAGATGAATCTGCTCCACTGTTAATGGATGCATGCAAAGTGTACAGTTTCCGTCGTTGAAGAATATAAAATGCTATGACAGTGGTTTATTTGTAAACCCCTGCTGCTTATTAGTAGTTTAGTATTTGAAAATTCCAGATCGTTTGAGTGACGTTGTCCGTTATGTTTTACATTTAAAAAAAGAAAATTCAAAAACGCAAAACAGAATTTAAAGCACGTTAAAGAAATAAAGACCTTGGCCATCCCATTTCTGTTCTCCATATTTGCAATAGAAAACCATAGATTGCTTCGACCAGGTGGTTCCTAAATTAAAAGAATCCAGGGAGTCCTAGCAGTTTCTCTGCTACTTGACCTATGCCCTTTATCCCCGATAGCATTTTCTTACTACTTGATCTTTTGCCATTAACCTGTGATTTTCAACAAAAAGGTACCGACTTTTAAAAGCAAATATTATTATGTCACATTGGCCACAGGACTTAAAGTTCTGGGCTACCGGTGTTAACAAACCAACGATTCCCTTGACATGTGACTCTGACTTTTAGATTAATATTTTTTAAATACACTGGACACCACGCATAAGTGACTGACCGTTATCGAGTGGACTCTAACTAAAATTCACCGATGCCATCCAGATAAAAGAAGGTTAACCATTACAAGCTGCGAAGTTATTGAGAACTTAGTCCATATGTCAATCTTAATGGTTATGTTTTACGCTGATTGCAACAGAATTAGCTGCGAAATTATCTACAAACCTTTGTATCATTATATATGCTTATATAAAACGACAAGTACCAGATAATAAAGGCCATGATAAGCTCATGAGTCTCTTAAACTTTTAACAAGGACATAACTGCCAGAATCACTAATTAGTGATACAGAACCCCTCGACAAGAATGGTTCATAATTTTCCATAATAAAATCAAACTGGGGTTTGTTTGACCCAACTAATGAATTGCTTTCAATACATGACCATGACAATGGCCTTGACATCTTAGAAATAACATCATTTAGAATTGGTCTCTATTGACTCTTTTGCTTATGTTGAAACCTATAGCAATCAGAAATAATATGCCCTTTCTTCTTGCAATATGTACAAGTGGAAGAAGTAAGGACTTCTGATCGGTCTTATCAGAAACTTAATTCATATAAGCTGTGCCAGACTGACAGTTGGAAGGGATCGTATTAGACTGAAATAGATTTTTACCAGAAGACTCCTGGGTGAAAGAGTTACTGACAAAAGAAACTTTAGGAGTTAAGGATTGCTTTCAGGTGTACGAGCAGCATTTTCTAAAGATTTGACCTTGTGATCATCAATGTAAGTCTTAAAATCACCATGGACGCAATTCTTGAACTCTTTAACTAATATGACTTGACTGAAAATTTCATATTCTTGACCAATTATCTTGGCTACGCACCACTTATCAAATAATTACTCTTATTATCTTGCTAATGTGACATGGTTTTGTCAAACTGCTTTTTTAGTAGTTCCTACACGTTTGCACTTTGAAATAACAGAGGCTTGACCATTTCAAATCTTCAGCAATTTTTTTCAAAATGAGGAAAATATTTTATCTACTTGTCCTTCTTTAAAGGGGATACTAACCTAACATTTCTAGGAACGTGAAAACTTGAAATTTGTGTTTAAAGTGGGGACGTGCTTTGCACTGGCAATCAATACTTATTTTAATCTAAATTGAAATTCCCTTTCTTCCTCTTCTTTCTGAGTTTATATTTCTTCCTTTTCACAGGTGAACTGAATAACCGCGGTTATTTATAGTGGAAGAGCGGATCGAAACGGATTGAACTTTTCACCAATCCTAATTCGCGTCACACAATTCAGTCACAGTGCTGAGTCTGTCTTCCAATCCGAAGAGAGCTGCCTGTGATGTCACATTCCCTATATAGGTGCGCTAGCGTCTGTGCGCAGTGAATCAATGCGAAAGAGTTAGAACATGACGGAAACTAAGAAAACGATGAATTGGGGTGCACCGGCCGTGGTGACGAGGAGTGATGGCATAGCACCAGCTAGCAAAGCCAACACGGGACTGCTTCCAGAAGAGGTCGATTTTAATTGGGATTTAATGGATTTTCTCTCTTCTTCACAAGAATTCCTTCCTGTACCAGCACCTTCGCCGCCTTCTCCTTCTTACCACACGTCAAGGATTTTACACTGAGACAGAAAGAAGAACAAGCTTTTCTCCTTCAACAGCAACAGCGAGAAGAAAAAGAGGCAAGAAGAAAACAACAGGAGGAAGAAGCAGAGAAGACACAAGGTCTAGGAGGAAAGCAGGACGGTCAAAGTCAAACGATGACGGTACTCTTAGACATTTTGGCCGAGTTAAGGAGTCTGAAACAAATGTATCAGACCTCTTTAATACGACCCGAAAGAAAAATATCTTTCCGAGCCAAACAACCCAACCCTGTTCACATACCTATTACGCCTGAGATACCCACCCCGGTGATTTCTACCAAATCATCGACAGGAGCAGATCCAAAGTAGGCCTTGGCCGTGGCAAAGGAAAAAGGCAGTTAAAGCTCATTACTTCCTGTTCCTGAGTTTGTTTCAAAACAACAACCACCCAACGGTCCTTTAAAACTTACAATCCCTTTTTCCCATTGATGTACGTGTGAGAGTGCATGAGTGTAGGTCCTTATTCTAAAAAATCAAAACCATTAGACACGTTTTTCTTTCTGTTATATACTGGTAGAAATGTACAATCCAATACACAACACAACATTTTAAAAGTTCATTAGCTTCGTTTTTGCCTTTATTCTCTCTCTCCCCCCTTTCGTTTAATTTCGTCACTGTCACAGGATTTTCTTCATCTTCTGCCTCATCTTCCTCACTTTCTTCTCGTCTTCCTTTCTTCTCTTTATTCACGTGTCTGGGTTTTGCCTTTTTGGAGGGTACCTCTTCTTCCTGTTCGTAATCCCTCTCTGCATCCTGCTCCTGTTGTTTCTTAGTACAGTCTGAAGAACAATGTCCTTTCTCTTGACAATGATAACAGGTATCTTGACTTTTGTCTCCTTTGACACCTGTCTTGCTTTTTTGACGGTCTGGACACTCTAAAGACCATTGTTCTTTCTTCAGAGAGATATAGCAAACATCTTGACTTTTATCTCGAAAGGAAGGGGATTAGTCCGTCGGCTTCTCTGAAGAAAACCTTCCTATGACACCTCGCAAAGCTCTGATCAGAAGTTCGATCTGTGTTGGCACTTCCAGCTTTCTGGTCGGATTGAGAGTGAAATGAATTCTTGATGGGAAGACATTAACCCTTTATATACGCAAGACACTTATCTGACATTGATAAATATGGTACCATGGCGTTTAAAATGTTTACATTAGACTTTTTTTGCAGGCAAGATGAAACGATCGCATCATTTCGTGGAGAAAGGAGAAGAAAGTAAAAGTCAGAAACATGACCTATCGCCTCGCACCGTAGCTGATTTCTTAGCTCAGATTCATGCCAGAGATATCGAAAATTCCATGAGTGAGCCAGAATCCAGACCCAGAGAGTCTACACCAAACCAAAGTCAACCACCACCATTAAACCCTGAAAACTACTACCACATTCGAGAGACGGAAAAACGCTCCTCCTGAAAATTTAGAACTAAGGCCTACACGTACACGGTGAAGTTTAAATATTTCAAGTCCTACGTACCGCTGGAGAATGCAGAAGTGTTCATTACTAATGTGTGGGATTCTTTGTTAACCACATTGAAACGACAATCTCAAGTCAAAGAAGACGATCGCTTGATACTTTCCATTTATCACGACAGTCTGAAGTTCCCCGTTTGGATCGAGTATAGCAGGCCATCAGAACTGACACCTTCCAAAGTCATCGACATGATTCAACACGTGCAGAAGTCAAACGACAAGTTTCACATTGCCGATGAAAAAGCAACACTGTAAATGGCCCACGTTTCTCTCCCCAAAAGGACCAGACGCAAAGAGGTGTTATTGGTGGACGAACTTCTCAGCACCAAAAAAGAGCCTCGTCTGAATTAACAACCCTCAAGACAGGATGTGTTTAGCCTGGGCTATCGTGGTGTGACGAACGTATGCCGACAAGAACGACACGGCAGAATGGAAAAGAGCCTGGGAAAATATTCAAAAATCGAACTAAGCCAAACAACAAAGAGAAGCAGAACTCCTGTTACAGCAAGCTTGCCTATCTAATGACACACCATGTGGCATTCCTGAAATGCAAAGTTGCAAGACATCTTGGCTCCACAAAGTACGCCCTCAAGAAGTGCGTTTACCACTGTTGTTTCGAGGTAATAATTTCAAAGACGGAAAATACATTCACGTCTATCATCACGATGAACATTTCAATGCCATCATCACGATGAACATTTCAATGCCATCAGCACTATCACCGAATTCCTGGGACACGGTTATTATTGTGAGAAATGTGACTATGGCAATGACAATTGAGAGCAACACAAGCATTGTGGATGGAAATGTGAGGTATGTTTAGCCTCTAAACCTGGT
Organism: Megalonaias nervosa; assembly: GCA_016617855.1. Taxonomy (NCBI): domain Eukaryota; kingdom Metazoa; phylum Mollusca; class Bivalvia; order Unionida; family Unionidae; genus Megalonaias; species Megalonaias nervosa. The sequence continues at coordinate 19,879 of JAECUM010037279.1, forward strand.
CTTGACGAAGGACAAAAACGGATGCATTGCCCAATTTTTCAGGGCACTTTTGTCTGCCCTACCTGTTACCAACAACATCTAAAGACGCAAGATTCACAGAAGAAAAGTGCTTGTCAACTGCAGAGGTTGTGCCCTACTTGTGGACAAGGCATACGTACCAATAGTGCCAAGGCGCACGTTATGTAGAGGAAAGAAACGATGTCCTATTTGTCACCAAATCGTGGACTTGGAACAGGAATGCTACATTCAAAAATACCATTCCAAACATGAAGAGGAAGATGACTACAAGAAGAAAGACAGTTTCATCTTTATCGATTTCGAATACATGCAAGAGACCGGCATTCACATTCTTAATATCTGCGTGGCTCATCGAGCGTGCGAGAAGGGCATTCAAGAACCGATCTTTAGTCATTGCTATCACTGCAGGAAGATTTCTGGAGGACGTGAAAAAATCTTTCGGGGACTAACACGTTGGCCGATTTTGCCCAATGGATCTTGGACCCCATCAACGAGTCGTGGAGTAAAGAGGTTATCAAAGGTTACGGAGAAAGTCATGACTATGCAAACGGCTCACAATGTCTCGGGATACAATGTGCAATTTCTTCTGAGATACAATACGCACCAAAGCACCGAAAGTCCTAAAGTGACTTTGAACGGAGCCAAAATAATTTCCATGCAAGTGGGTTAAGTGCAGTTTAAAGATTCGATGAGTTACTTGGCCATGCCTTTGAGCCGAATGCCCAAAACGTTTGAAATGACAGAAATGCCCAAAGGCTATTTTCCGCACTTTTTCAATACCGAAGCCAATCAATATGCCGATCTACCCAATTTGCCTGATGCTCACTACTACGACCCCGACAACATGCGCACGGAACAACGAGAAGCTTTTTACGCTTGGTACCACTCTCACGCCTCGGACCCGTTCGACTTTCAGAAAGAAATGTTAAAGTATTGTCGATCCGACGTGGACATTTTACGGCGTTGCTCTGGAAAATTTCAAGTAATGTTCATGTTGCACGGAGGGATCGATCCTTTGAAAGAAGCCTGCACCATCGCCGACGATTCATGCCCGAAAACACTGTCTGTCATCCGCCCTCAAACAACTAATTTTTGTCAAATGTCAATACTCGGTCACAGCCCTGCGCTGGTAACATTACATGTGCGACAAGGAAGACAAATGGATCCAACACGCCCGAAATTGAGGAAGCGAAAAGACCATAGGAAGGTATTCGGTGGATGGCTGGGACATAGAAAACCCTAAGATCGTGTACGAGTTTAACGGTTGCTTATTTCACGGATGTCCAATCTGCTATCCTCAACGCGACACAACAAATCAGTTTTTATAACGTAACACGGAAGACTTGTAGAAGGCCACTTGTCAGCGGCGCTTCAAGTTAGAACAGCAAGGGTACCAATTGGTGGAAATGTGGGAACAAGAGTACGATCACCGTTTGAAAATCGATCCTGAGTTTAAACGCATCGTGGACCCTCTGAACCCGCTGGACAGTTTGTCCGGAGAACGGACGAATGCCACCTGTTTGTTGTACCAAGCCGACGAGGAGAAAGCAGAAGAAATCAAATACTTGGACTTGTGTTCGCTGTATCATTACATGTTCAAATAATGTCACTTTCCAGCGGGGCACCCGCAATTGCTGACGGAACACATTGACGTGGACAACATTCGACAATACGAAGGATTGATTAAATGCAAAGTCTTGCCTCCCACGGACTTGTACCATCCCGTTTTACCTCACCATTACCAAGGACAACTGATGTTTCCTTTGTGCTGTACTTGTGATGAAACGTGCAACCAAGACAAACCTTGTCATCGCTCCCAGGAAGAACGCGCCTTGACGGGAACGTGGGTTAGCGTGGAGTTGTTTAAAGTTCTGGACCTAGGATACCAACTGTTAAAAGTGTATGAAATTTAGCAGTTTCCTAACACAGAAAAACACCACAAGGGCGACCAAACTCAGAAAGGCACTTTCGCAGACTACCTGGATGCCTTTTTGCGACAGAAAAAAGACACCAGAGGCTATCCTTCCTGGTGCCAGACTCCCGGAGACCAAACGAAATTCAGTAAGAAGTACTTTGACTAGGAGGGCATCACTTTAGACCACATGCAGAAAAACGAATGAAGGCGATCATTTGCTAAAGTGATGTAGAATTGCTTGTGGGGAACAATGGCACAACGACCTTGTTTACCCAAGACAGAATATTTGACAGAACCTTCCCACCACTTCCAGATGATTCACGACAAAACTAAAGCCATGAAAAACGTGGACGTCCTTCGTGAGGACTGGATCTTAGGAAATTACGAAGAACTGGATTTTGTACAAGCAGACAAATTTTGGAAATATTATCATTGCGGCCTACGTGACAGCCCATACTCGATTAAAATTGTACGAATCTTTAGAACTGTCAGGGGATTGTGTGTTGTATTTTGACACGGACAGTTGTATCTACATTGATCGACTGTGTCAACGTCGCCCTGTCATCGAGAGAGACCGTTTAGGAGCCTGGACGGACGAGCACCCCAACGACAAGATTCTAAGTTTTGCTAGTGGCGATCCCAAAAATTACGGTTATGAATATCGGGATCAACAAGGAGAAGTGCACAACGAGTGTAAAAGTGAAAGGATTGACTCGCAATTATCTCACCACTCAAATGGTGAACTTTGAGGTATTGAAAGAAACCTGCAGTCTAGAGAGGATCGAGATTTTAAAGTGACCACTTACCAACCTCACAAAATTGTACGTTTAGCCACACACTAAATGGTCAGTCGGCCTTTGGAAAAAGTGCATCAAATCGTGTACAAGAAGCGAGTGCAGCTTCCCAACCACTTCACTTTACCGTACGGACACACCGATATTGGTCAGCATATAAAAAAGAAGAACGTCCAAGACCGATAGTTCATTGTGACTAACATTGCCAAGCGAGAAAAAATGAATATTTGTAAACAGACAACACCATCCAAGTTCAGTGATTCTCAAGTGGAGTACGATGCTGTGCCTTGTGATTGCAGGGATGCGGTACGCTGTGACCTCAGCGATTCAGTATCACGTTATGGAAACTTTGCTGTGACTACTACTGCCATAGCCGCCATGGAAAGTGATGCTGAGCGTGTCAAACCTGATAGATGCGAAAGCGATGCCACTCGTTATCGTGGACTCTTTACTGGTTTTCATAGTCAACGTGAAACCATGCGACTACCACCCTAAGGATGTCATCCAACCCTAAGCAAACTACTGCAGATTTCACCATACCCTCATCGAAATGAGCCTGTGAAAGAAGAATATTTGTTCCATGTGCATTTACCTCAATACTGTGACTTTGAAAATCGATTCCAACCTTCAGAGGAAAGTGGCCTAAATATCTGATAGGACCAACCCCCGACGAATTAGCCAGAGCCGGATTTATCTACTTGGGCAAAGGTGATAAAGTCAAGTGTTTGAGTTGCATTGTGTCACTTCACCAGTGGGAGCAGAAAGATTCCGCTTACCTGGAACATGCCCGATGGTCTCCGCACTGTCGCAAAGTATCTTTAGTGGGACCCCAGTAATCTCTGGATGGATACTTTACAAGAGAACATTGGTGGGTTGCCTGTAAAGCTGAAATAACGCATTTACCAAGAGTTCGTTAAGATACAAAGTGAAACGCAAGAAACAATTGCATCCTAACAATCATCAACTTTTAAGTTACCCATTGTATCTAAATGCCATAAGAGGTTTGATTCATTTGAAAGTGTTCAAATTGTCGGACCTTCTACAACTGCCTAATGGATATCGATGTACTTATTTCACGACTCAAATAAATTGTGAAATTCCAGACGGCAAAAAGCTGGAACAGAATTACAAAGACTGTTTAAATTTCCCTGTTTTGCCTCTGGAGTTGAGAATACAAGTCCAACGCCAAAAAAAAACAAAAAAACAACTGCATCCGTTACGTCACACCGATCTTTGAACCACTGGTACCTAAATATGATATGAGGATTCATTCATGTGAAAGAGCTCCAGTAGTCAGACATTAATCAACTACCCGTGGGTGAGAAGAATTGGTTTGTTACTCATTCTATTAACTACAAGGTAGACTTACTGCAACGCATTCCAGAAGAAGAGTTAGACAGTTACCAAACTCTTTTACACAATGTAAACTTAGTTCAAGAGGAAATGTCTGAACGGTGTGTGATGTGCAAGTTAGTGACTAAACAATTTAGGTTCGCCACTGGAGTACGATCACCTCTGTGCAAAAAGTACACTTATTGCATCCAACAAATGAAAGACATTGCTGTGAATGTCTAGTTTAGAAGAGTACATTCAGAATCCACCTCTGGAACTGAGAGAACACATCTACCGAGAGTTTGTCAAATTACAAGTCCAACACAAAGAACAATTCATCCGTTACGTCACCGATGTTGGAACCACTGGTACCTAAATGGTGTAAGAGGACTTATTCATTTCAAAGCGTTCCATTGGTAAGACATTGATGAATCACGTGAGATTTATAAAGGTTTGGATGCCACTTATTTTACTTATAAGGTGACCATAGTACACCGAATTTGAACGGACAAGTTAAAGGATTACCAAACTCTTTTATACCAACAAATCTTAGTTCAAAAGGAAACTTCTGTACGACGTGTGGTTTGTGAGTTAGTGACTAAACATTTTTGTGCGGTACTGAAATCAAACCGACTCTGTTCAAAAAGAACACTTATTAACTCCAACAAAAGGAGGTATAAAAAACCCGGCTACTATGCCACGACCCTTATCACTCGTGATACAACAGATTCCATGGAAGGAAGTCAATGACGGTGGATTACCAACTCTTTTTACGAGCCATGTATCCAGTGAATTCGGGTCGTCGTGTGGTGTGCGTCTTAGTGACATGCTTTCTGGGATTTCATTTGCCAGCCGATTCCCTGTGGGCTCGTTACGATCTGTACTGCGAGGTACCATCCCCGAAAGACCATTCCGGAAGGATTCTGTGTGTGTGTGTGACTGTGCCAAGAGCAGAGTCTCTAAGAACATGACAAACCGTCCCTATTGCACCAAACAATGTTGTAACGGTGACTTTTGTGTGTTTGTATCTTATCGATGTACTTAACCCTTTGTCTTTGATGTGTTTTTTGGCTTTTGTGTTACATGTAAAAAATGTTTTATGTTTTTTGCAATAAACGTGTCCTGAAAAAGTATTTAAAAAAAACCCGTCTTGTCTTTCTTTGTGTCAAAAGTGACATTCCGTCTATGGGCAATTCATTTCAGGTAGCTGGGTCCTGGTTCACAAAAGAATGTTGTCCATATCACTTCATTTTAGCCGGGGGGGGGGGTTTACAATGAGAATACAAGTGTCGGAAGGAGGGCCGCAAGTGGCTGAGTGGTCTAAAGCGCTCATTGTTACGGATCACTGCCATCTCACCTCTGTCCGCGTGAGTTCGAGTCTCAGGCTCGGCCAATGTGGGTATGTGAGAAGGCTTGCCGGTAGCTTCTTGTGGGTTGGTGGTTCTTTCCGGGGTTTTCCTGGGTTCTTCCTCCACCATTTATACTGGCTGCCATGTAGAGCCTATTTTGTGCTGACAAATGGTGTTAAACCCTGTAACAACAATAACAAGTGTCAGATGAGGAGTGTAAGTTTCTAGATGTGCAGTACACGTGAGTGGAGTCAGATAGGTATATTGGACTGGAGCTAGTAAATGAAATGTAGAATAGTGAACACATTTTGTTTTTAATTCTAGATTGAATGGGTAGCCATTGAAGGCTACAGAGCACAGGGGAGGTGTGCTCAGTTTTTTATTTGCATTCTAAAGATGATCCTAGCAGCCATGTTTTGAACTTTTTCAAGTTTCTGAGATGAACCATATAGAAATGTGTTAAATAGTTCATTCTTGAAAGTACTAAGGAAAACAAAAGTGATTTAGTGGCATCAGCTGAAAGAAAACTATGAATAGAACCTTCCATATGTTCATTTTATGTTGATGTAATGAGAACATACTGTCAATAGTGAAAACTAGGTTTCATACTGTCTGTGTGAATTTAATGTTGGTATTGCTGATGCTTATTGTTTGAGGTAAAGGATGTGAATGAGAAAGTTTTTGTGTAGTGATCAGGATGATTTCAGTTTTATCATCATTCGAATGCAGCTTGTTATATGTCATCCATAACTTCACATTGGACATGCACCTCTCTATGCCTTAGGTAGTAGCCTCGACTTCATCTGGGCAGGTAGATTTGTATATATGACTGTCCTAAGTTTACAAATGGTACGACACCAGAAGTAATTAATGACACTTGAGAGCAGATGAGTGAAAAGAATGTGGAGAATAGGGCCAAGAAAGAGATCCTTGTGGATTATCAAAACATAGATCAACTGGGCTGGAATGTTTTCCATTTATGGACACAAATTGAGTCCTGCTGACTAATTAGGACTTGAACCATAGTAGGGCTGTATTGTTAATACCAAATACATGCTGGAGATGGTGAAGTACTGTATCATAGTCTCTTGTGCTGCAGACAAGTCAAGGAGGATGAGGACTTGCAGTAATCTTTCCACTATCATGAACAGAAAGAAGGTCATTAACTACTCTCAGAGGTGAAATTTCAGTACTATGGTGAGGGCAATTTGCAGACTGTACCTTGCTAAAAAGATACAAGTTGGGACAGAACATATAAAACACTGACCTGGCATGAATATTTTAAAAATAACCTTTTGCAACATTTTTAATTGCTTGGTCTAAAATTCTTCAAAATTACAAGAATACATTAATCTCAAGCACTATCTGAGTCAGTCTGATATAAAGATAATATCATAATTGATCATGGTAATTCAAATGAGAAACATACTCTAATAGAATAACCTTTCTGAGATTTTTAAAATCAATGAGAGGTTAGAAACAGGGTGGTGGTTCCTTAAATCATTAGCGTCAAGTGTCAATTTTTTTAACAGAAGTTTTACAACGGGAGTTTTAAAAAATGATGAGAATTTTCTGGGTGAGAGAGAAGTATTGATAGCAGTAGGTAGTGAAGCAATTTTGAATCTTAAGCAATCAAGCATCAGTTATGTCAGTCTGATTGAGTTCACATGACTTTGGGGCAAACTTCATCACAAGGATTTGGGGTACTCTTCATCGCAAGGCCAAGAAATAAAAATACGTGTTTCTGGTCTGGTGACTATCCCTGTTATTCATTGCTGACACAAGCACTTCTTTCCTCCCATCCACTGGGGTAAAAAGAAAGTTTACCGAAATTGATTTGTGCATCTAATTAAGCTGGTTTGTCCCATTATTTGAAGTGTTTAGTACATTACATATCTAATCATTATTATATATATATATATATATATATATATATATATATATATATATATATATATATATATATATATATATATATATAATGTTTAAGAAAAATATTTAAAACATTTTCCCCCAAAAATCCCGAGAATCATTCATGCATCTAATTCAGCTGGTAATATTATTATAGGGCTAAATTTATTTATTTCAGGTGCAATGGTATTTTCATAAGTTTTAGAAGAGAAGATATATTTGTGTTTAAATTTTGTACATTCTCTCCATAAATTTAATAACAGTATGTCTATGATAGAGGAAATAGAGTAACATTACTACATGGGTTTTTGAGATAGCAATATAGTATTGTTACTAAAGCAGAATTTGGTGATCGCAAATGATATTTTCATTGTCACCTGCTAATGACATAATAATACTGCATGGGCTTGGGAGATAGCAATATAGTATAAGCAGACTGTGGTGATTGCAAATAATATTTTCACTGTCAACTGGAAATAGCAAAATATTACTACATGCATTTGGGGGGATAGCTAAGTATTGTTTCAACATCAGGTTTTGGTGGTCACAAAAGCAGTTTTACAATGCCATCTGGAGATTGGGTAATGTTACTACATGTGTTTGGAGGATAGCTATGCAGTATTGGTACTACATCAGGTTTTGGTGATTACAAAATCAGTTTTAGACTGTCGTCTGGAAATAGTGTATTAGTACTACATGGGTTTAGGGATCAATGTAGTATTATTACTATAACAGGTTTTGAAGATCATAAAATCACCAGTTAACTCAGTCCCTGGACATAGGGTAATGTTAGTATATGTGTTGAAGGGGAATAGCTATGTAGTATTGTTACTAAATCAGTTGTAGTATTGTTACTACATAAGGTTTTCAGAGATCACAAATCAGTGCTTGGAAACAGGTTAATGTTACTACATGAGTTTTGGGGATAGCTATGTAGTATTGTTACTACATCAGGTTTTGGAGATCACAACATCAGTGTTTGGAAATAGGGCAATGTTACTACATGGGTTTTGGGGGATGGCTATGTAGTATTTTTACTAAATTAGGTTTCAGAGATCACAAATCAGTGCTTGGAAATAGGGTAATGTTACTACATGGGTTTGGGGGATAGCAGGAGAGCTATGTAGTATTGTTACTACATCCGTTGTCGTATTGTTATTGCATCAGGAGATTACAAAATCAGTGCCTGGAGATATAGTAATGTTACTACGCGTGTTTGGGGGGATGCTATGTAGCATTGTTACTACATCAAGTTTTGGAGATCATAAACCTACTTTGCCTGGAAATAGAGTCATATTACTACGTGGGTTTGGAATTAACCATGAAGTATTGTTACTAGTAAAATTCCTTTAAAAAGGACAAGCAAGCGAGTACTTATTTATTCTGACAGCCATCATCTGTCAAACGTTTGATCGAACATAAAACTGATTTGATCGATCGTCCACCTCAACGCATCGTGTGGTGTTACAAAGAGTGGCAATCGGCGTACAGCCTCCTGCGAGAAAGTAAAGGCGATTCCATCGTGTTTCTGGAAGGCATTCCTCGCGAAGACGACGGGATCGTGTCTGACTCCAGTATAAAACAAATCTGGTCATCTTCAAGGACATGTTAGGAGAAGAAGAAGAAGAAATTAAACTATGGTTTACGCGTAAAGGGCATCATCGTAATGACAGTGTCGTTTACATCACCCAAAATTTTCTTCAACAAAGTAAAGCCCATCGCATCATCAGTTTCAATGCTCATTACGTGGTCCTGTTTAAATACCCTAAAGATAAATTGCATGAGCAAGTGTTAGCCAAACAGTTAGGAACATCTTGACTGACACAGGCGTACGACGATGCCACTCAAACCCCACAGGCCTATTTACACGTGGATTTAAAACCCACCACCCCTGATTATTTGCGATTTCGTACCCATCTGTTTTACCACTTGTGCCAAGACGGAGGACCTGTCGTGTACACGTCCCCGTCGACTTAACAACAAAACAAAAGTCTATAAAACCACGGACACTTTTGGTCTGACTCGTCAACATGACATTCCTTCAGTCTTATCGTTCCGTTAAATTTATTCGTGCCTTGTACGGCATCAGTTGCGTCAACAATCCACAAATATGTGCTCGTGTCTTAGCAGCCAGTCTCAGAGACTTCATACGAATGTTTTGCGGTGACAGCACGTCAATTACTGCAAGGCATCATTCGCATTCCACATCTAACCAAACGTTTTTTGTTTTGAGAGAGAGAGAAACAAAGCAGCCTTGACGCAACTGGCAGATCCTGCATGGACACTCAAACCAAAGAGCAAATCATTTTGAAACCTGGAAGTAGCGGTTCTCTAGGAGGTGTCATCATTCGCACCCTATTAAAATCGGATCCCATTGCCACCAAAGTCTTTCCCAAGAAGACAGTCACTCCCTGACCCAAACTTACCCAGAAAAAGACAAAGAGCAGTGGTGTCAAGACCAGGTCACAGCCACAGAAAATGAAAAGTCCCCAGAAAAAGAAAAGCCCCCAGAAAACAGTTCTACCCGCAACAGAGGCACTACGGCCAGGGTGCAACCTTACATCCCCAAAGGACAACCTGCAGCGACGGTGACCGCGTCTCCCGTAGCCTCAGGTTCTTCCACTACTCCGTTGCTGGTGATGCTAGCCAAACCCAATTTGACACCCGTTCTTCCTAATTTGACGAAACAGTGGAAACCCATGTCTCCAAGAACTTCTCCTCCAGCGGTGACACCATCCTCCTCTTTAGCTGCAGTGGAAGCTGCTCACAAAGAACCTGTCCCCAAAATCCATGTCCAAGAGAGATCGGGCATGTTACAGAGTTTATTGGATTTGTCCAAGCAACAGCTGGCCAGAATTAGTTCGTTGCGAACCCCTCCACTACGCGTGATGCCTGTCATCAAGTTGATACGAGGAAAAGACAATCAATGACGACGCATTCCAGTATGAAAAGACAAGGGGCAAATGATTGATATCAGTGTTTTTGTGTTCCTAAACGCCCAAAGATGTCCCCTAAAAGTAGTGCACACCGCACCATCCTCGTTCTCTTGTCCCAAAAGGAAAAGGAAAAAGAAAAGGACAGCCTCGTCATCCGAAAAAGCGCTTAGCCACGAATCGATGTCTACCCCTGAAAAGACCCAGTCGTCCAAAGAAAAGGAGGAGCAACCAATGGGGAGGACTTTTAGACTTAAATGTATGTTTGCTCCTGAACCAAAAAGAAAGATTTCCCCTAAAAGAAGTGCACACCACTCTCTTACCAGAAAAGGAAAGAAAAGGAAAGGACTTGTTGTCCGTTCTGTCTAAAAAGCCCCTCCACCCATGCGAAAACAACTCATTCAAACCTCCTCCAAAGATGTCATCGATACCGTGAGCGAATGTTGTCTGAATGTCTTGAAAGGAACGATACCTTTGTCTAAAGACCAGAAAGAAAGATTAGCCAAACATCCACACGTTCTTCGGCAAATCGTCCAAAAGAAAATACCCATCAGTCAAAAGAAAAAGATGTTTGTGCAACGCGGAGGATTGGAAGACTGATGGGTCCAAGATAAAAAGGGTCAAGAAGATTAAATGGACCTCTGGAGTCAAAAGATCTCACACGTGGCCTTTTGAATCTGATGGAAGGACGAAAACTGGTTTTAGTGCTTTACAAGCGATGGATGGAATTCCATTGTTGGCAAGAACGAACCCCAGCCTTTACCTAACAATCCTCATTTCACCGAGATGTCCCAGTTGCAACACAAATACAATCGTTGATGGATCGCAGCAATTTGTCAGAAACGGAAAAATCGCAACAGTACGGTTAACTGTTGCAACGACTTCAACTCTTTCACCAGAAACAGCTCTACCAACTCTGAAAGATTTTCAGGCGCTGATGGAAAGTTCATCATCACCACCACCACAACTACCACAGCAGTCAAGACAGACGCAGCCCCAAGAAAGCGCAAGGAAGAAGAGGCATGAGAAGTCTTTCAAACACCGCCAGCAGTTCCTATCCCTAGTAAGATTACAGAGTCCTTGTTGACCCCTTCACCCACACCCCAACGAGAAGAACATAAAGCTTGGGTTAAGAAGATGATGTCCACTCCTCCTTCGACAGAAACAGAAGTCAAAAAAAAAAAAGAAAGAAGGGAAACCAGAAGTGAAAAGGAAAGACGACAAAAGCCATCCTTTACCACCACCACCACCACCACTACCCTCTACTTCTACTCCCGTGACACATCGGACACGTAAAGCCGTTTCCAAACTACCACCTCGCCCCATCCTGAGTAGCATCCATGAAGAGTGGGTGACTTATTAACAAGGTCCTGATGGAGAATGTGTTAGCAAGCATTTACTACGATCCAGATCATCCTCCAGGTTATGGAGGAGTTCAGAAATTGTGTCGCGCTGCCGAAACCCGACTAAAGAGTGTCCGTTTACCTGAAGTGCAACGATGGTTACAAGAACAGCCACGTACACCTTACACAAACCCAATCGCCGAAAATTTCCAGAAGTCGCACCCGAGTGGAGGATATCGATTATCAATAGCCTTCCGATTTAGCCGATGTCTCTCATTTGGCCACCTACAATTGTTGTTACAAATATTTGTTTTGTGTCATCGGCGTCTTTTACAAATTTGCCAGGGTCGTACCATTGACTTCCAAATCGAGCAGTGGGTTAGTGCGAGCCTTCCAACTGGTGTTGAAACAAAGTGGTCGTCACCCTCTTTGATGGTAAACCGACCAAGGCATCGAATTTCTGAACCAAGCTTTCCAAAAAGAACTGAAGATACGAGACTTTTATTTTTTTCACCACCGAGAATCCCAAAAACAAAGCCTGCATCTTGGAACGTTTTCAACGCAACTTGAAAGAACGCACGGGCAAATATTTTACGCATTAATACACTCTCAAGTATATCGACGTCTTATCGCGCCTGGTCCAAGCGTACAACCAATCTTACCATCGGAGCATCGGATGTGCGCCCCAAGAAGTGACTCCAGACAACGAAGTGACCGTCTTTGAGCGCCTGTTTGGTACGTTCCCGACTGTGACTGACCTAAATAAAGATGGAGTGTTGAAGAAGGGAGATTGGGTGCGCATTGGCAAAACCAAACGCACTTTCGACAAAGGTTATATACCCAACTGGACCACCGAATTGTATTGTGTCACTGGACGAGTGAGTGCCGTCATCCTGCCGCCTATAAATTGGAAGACATGACCAGGGAAGTGTTAAAAGGAACGTTTTACTTGCCCGACTTACAAAGAGTGACCAAAAAAGAAGACGAAGTGTACGACATCGAAAGCATTCTTGATCGAAGAACCCGTAAAGTGGGAAAACGACGTGTCAAACAAGTCAAAGTATGTTGGAAAGAAAATCCTCCCTGTTTTTATTCTTGGATCGACGCTTCTCAAGTCATTGAATATAAAAAGAAGTGACCATCATGCCCCTCAACACAGCCTTAACCACTGCAATTGTGTCCACTCGTTCACCCAGTTAATCTGTGCAAGTTCCACAAAAACAACCCTTGTGGATGTGGTGTGAAGAACGTGTGCCAAAAACGCAAAGCTTCTTTTTCTGCCAAATCTTTGTGGCGTATTGTATCATCGATATTGCCATTGTCAATTTGAGTTTGCAACAAGGAGACAAAAGATTGTGGACCATTGTACTTAGCAGTTGCATCTGTTATCTTCTTCCCAATCCTTCCCTGAAATAGTCTTCTAACGCGAACAACGTGAGACTTGCGTCCAACGTCAGTCACCCTTCCAACAGTTAACACCCCAACAACAACAAAATCAATCCTTTTTTGGACACTCCTCAGACCTGCAGCAACTCCTCGTAAAGCAATACTCTGGAATTATGAACAAACAATATTACGTAACGTTACACAGTGACAGTTCCATGAAAGTGTTTCCCTACAATACTTTATGCTGTTTCACGGCCAAATTACCTCCGGCTATCCAATTGGATCACGAAGTCCATTGGGAAGTGTCTTTGGTGGAAATGATTCACTTTATACAAATCAAAAACATCACTGAAAATCAAACCACTTTTGATGTCGAACTTAACGACGAGCAAGTGCAAAACTACTTTAATACACATGTAAAGTATTATATGAAAACACAGAACCCGCAAACTAAATAGACCACCTATCACTTGACAATTCCTGCAGGCTATTATTTTAGTGGTCAACATCTGGTGAACACGATTTCTACCAGGTTCAATGCCGTGTTTGACAAAGCCTTGGATAATGCCAAAAAATGTCACCATCGAGTACCATAAAGTGGCTCGTCGCGTGCTGATGAAATTTAAGGAGAGCAAAGTGCTGTCCATTACATTTTGTCCTGAATTGTTTGACATTTTGGGTGGGAACGTCAAGATGCTGAATGGTGAACCCGTAAGACCCATTTACGACAACATGTCTTTTGTTTTATATTTTCGATTTCCGGTAGAACTGAACCCAACGCTATAGAAAAGGGATACTAGTCAAATTGCCAATCATACAAGTTTGTGTTTGTCTGTAGGTTAAAATATAGCAGTGTGTCTACAAGCACTTCGTTTCTTTGTTTTATGTGGCAAAGAAAGAAGTGTGCCTATAAGCACTTCGTTTCTCTCACTTGTAAGATAGTCTCTATGTGTTGTTTTGATAGGTAGGAGTGGTAATAAAGTGTGTTTATAGGTGAAAACAGTGAACGTAAGTGTTTCGTTTAGGTCCGTGAATTCCACGTTGTTTGGTTATGATATGGGTATTGTTAGTTTTGGTGTAAGGGGATGTTTTCATTCACGTCCGCGCTTCAGGAATATAAAGCGGAGCGTTCGTCAGTCTGGCATCCGAGGTACTTCCTCTGGCTATTGAAGTCCTCTTTCGATAATAGCTCTATCCACACAAAATCAGACTAGATCCTTTGGCTCCACCGTCAAAATAACAACTATCTTTAACAAATACGGGAAGACTCACACCCAGCTGATTCATACTATTTAGAACCGAAGAAGTACACTCTGTGCCCAAACTTCCAACTATCATAGATAAAAGTAATGAAATTATAAGACTCGTTCCATAAGGACAATTGCACAGGTGGCTTACTCGCTATCGGTCTTAGGGTTATCCACTAGTGCAACTGGACTAAATTTGCCCAATCAAGTGCAGCCTGGAGTTTTGAGTGCGTACATTCCTTGGGTGTCCCGGGATGCGCTTTGCCCCTCCTCTGCGTGCGGGGCGGAGGGTTGCGGGTGTGTTGTGTTGCCCTGTGTGTTGTTTCGCGGCGCCTTCTTGGGTCCCTCTCCTCCTTTTCCTCGACCGGATATCTAAATAAGAAGTGCGACCATCGCACATAAACGCGGGGTTGTAACGACACCATTCCTACAACCCCGACCAATAAAAAATCTCGACAGTCGAGAATTAACCAGTCGCGAAAGCTCTTAGTTAGCGTATGCGACTTAAATCCTTTATTGACTGATTGAGCTTAGCTATCTATTCACACGGAGCAGCTGAACAGAGCACGTAGTGATGGAAGGCAGTACTGCAGAACAAAGGCACAGCATGGGGCCAAATTGGCTACCAGCGATAGCAGTAATTCCCGCTCCAGCACTGACGGCCATTAAGGCACTAGGTAAACGACAAGCGACAAACTGGAGCTTGCGGGCTGGAGCTAAGAGAACCACGCTTCTCTTAGTATGGGATGATAGCACGGGAGTAGATTTAACTAACGAAAAAACGGGAGACTATGGACTTGTAAAAAAAAGTAGCAAAAGGAATCGTACTGCGTGGAGGAAAGCAGCCCAGGCTAGGGAAGCCAACCACTCGAATACACCGGCTACAAGTTTTAACAAGGTATCGGGACCCCCGGAGTCGTTACAAACACCCCAGAAGCTATTATCTACTACATCCACCCAGACTCGGCAGCAACACAAGAAGGACGTGGACACCCAGACGGACTTCGCCACTTCGGACGATGCCTCAGTTCCTGAACAAGAAGATAACACGGAAACTGAGGAAATTATAGAATATGAACACTAAGGGTCCAGAAAGAGTGCAGAAGAGGCAGAACAAGCGGCAAAAGAAATCACACAACGCTACAACAAAATAGGAATAAAGGAAACCCTTCACAGCGAAAGGAAAGCCTACAACTTTGCATGTGCAGTGAGATATGTGGCTTGGCGGGTTTTGAAAGTTAGACAACCCCGACCACAACAATGGCACTTTGGGAAGGGTGTACTCTCTGACTACTACGAAAAGGCGTTCCATAAGGCTCCACTTACCACCCTTATTGACACCGCCATAGAAGTAGGAAAAAGCCATGTATCTGAAACAATTCCAGAGGGTACCTATGACGAGCCACGTACTGCGGCCAAGATTTGTAAAGAAGAGCTTCGCCTTAAACCTTCACGCTGCCGACTTAACAGCCCTTTTAAGCGCTACCAAAAGTGCCTATTGGTCTAAAGAGAATCCATTTTGGCTTGGAATCCCGATTCGATCAAACCACTACACTTAATCAGATCCTTTGGTTGCCGATCAAAATTACAACCTTATACTTAATATTGACTCAAAACAATTATTGTCGCTGAGACATGTAGTACAAAATTTATTAAGGAATGATTTTACGTACACTAATGTACTAGAGTAATATTCGATAGTTAAGTGATAGGAAAATTTTTTTAACAACTATTTGAGAATTTGGATAATTACTCAGGTTGCTAACACGCTATTTGTTTTAGGGTCTGTCCATTAATAAAACTGTACTAAATTTGATTAATCAAGTTCGATCTTGCGTTTGAGGGCGACAACATCCACCCTACTCCCTGGGTCCCTTTCCTCCTTTTCCTGGACCAGACCTTTAAATAAGAAGTGTGACCATCGCACATAAATGCGGGGTTGTAGTGGCACCATTCCTACAACCCCGACCAATTAAATATCCCGACCTTCGGAAGTTAACAAGTCGCGAAGTAACTTAGTTTTCATATGCGACTATAATTCTTTGTTACTTACTTAGTCTTGCTACCTGTCGTTGACCAGTCAATTGCAAATAAAATGAGAAGACTAACGAAACTACTGGAACTCCAAATGCATCTGGAGTATTCCAGACGCCTTTTAGACGAGCCACCTATGCTTGTTCGTACATTTGTTTGTGTGTGTGTGTGTATTTGTGTATTTGTATGCTCGCTCGTACATTTGTTTGTGTGTGTATTTGTGTTTGTGTGCACGCGTACTTTTCGTTTCTAAAATAAATAAATAAAATGCTAATCACTTAACATAAAAAGTTTGGTAATAAAGTGTTATTTAGTATAAAAAATTTGATTTAGATTAGCACTCTCATCCCTGTGGATTGTTTGGTAGGTGATATGCGTAGTTGGTAAGAGGGGATGTTTTTCTTCACGTTCCTGCTTGAGACATAAAGTGTAGCTTTCGTCATTCGCGCCATTCAGCACTGAATAAAGATTGGCGAGTAACATTGTAGAGAAAATGAACAAGCTGCAGGAAGTGGTGGATGATATTGAGATGGCGCAGAAATTTTTGATTAGGATACAGTATGGGACTTATAGCCCACACAGATTGAGTATGGAAATTAATAATTTGATAAAAGCCAAGGACAGACTGAGAAAGATGATTAGACAAGAAAAAGAAGAAAAGGAAGACAGAGGGGAAAGAACAGATGAGAACATGGAACAAGAAAATGGAAAAAGAAGAGGAGAATGAGAAGAGGAAGAAAGAGGAAATAGTGGAGAAGGAGGAAGAGGAGGATTAAAAGGAGAAGAAAAAGAAGAATGTTATAGGGAAGACAAAGTGTTGGTGGAGAAAAGGAAGGGAGGAGAAAAAAAAATAGAAGAAACCGAAAGGCCCTTTTCAGGGCAACTACTATGTCGAGAAAAGATTTGCTCTCTTGCCATATTTGTGTCTTTGTTTGTTTGTTTGTCTATGTCTATCCAGTGATATGTCCCGCCCCACCAGGCAATGTTTGTGTTTGTTGGTCAGTACCGCGCGGAAGTTCGTTCCCGCCCAGCAAAGCGTTATAGATTTTTTCCCGCTGTCACTGTATCGCCCGATTGAGGTCAGCCACTTGCAACATTGTTGCCAATATCCAGTAACGTGACGTCCCCCCCCCCAACTGTTCCATTCCTATTGTCCGTATACAGTCCCAACATTTTGTCCGTAAAAACCTTGTCCGTAAACTGTCCCAGGGGGTTTTGTCCATGTAATTCCCATTGTCCGTAAAGTATCCCCATACACTACTTTCGTAACATCATCTCCATATCTGTAATACTGTGCACTAACTCCTGATCCTACGAGTTTGAATAAACTTTCTAGATTAGGTGTAGTTCAGTTTCAATCAATCTTTCATATGAGTTCAAATGTTCGTATGGCTAAATATCTTTCTCAAAAGTTTATTTTTCACCCTCCGATATTTGCCACACGAGTACGTTTCCGCTGTCTAAGCAGAGCCCTTCGGATGAGCTAAATAATATGTTTTCTTGTTGGTGGGAACTTATCATCACTTAGAGTTTTTGGAAGGTGTTCAGTGATATCATAAACGGATAATTGTATAGAAATGTTGATTTTTTTTTGCAAAAACCTCACTTAGACCTTATTTCTTAAAAAGAAGAAATTTTTATTAACATCAATATATTTTATTGATAATTGTTGATCGGAATCTTTTTTTCTTTATGAAATATCTCATATTCATAAAATAATGTTATATCAATAAAACACATACAAATAGTGGGATATATTTTAGATACTTAACGATTAAATTACAACTAGATATACTATAAAAGCAAAGTCCTGTCAGTATGTGCTTTGACACTTTTATTTTTATGACGAATTGGACGGGACGTTAGTAATATTCGTTACTGGCGCAATAATAATTTCAAGATACAATAAAGAACAAAACAATTACTTTCGTTTATTTTGGTAATTTTAGCATGAAAAGGAAAGCATCATTTGACATTACATATATTGTGCTATATGTCTGGTTGTATATCTTTTAGTGCTATTGTAACTTAAATCCTGATTTTAAAGACTTCAAACACATTCTCGAAAAGATTTTTTATTTTAATGTTTCTTGAGAGAAAATCAACCCTCCACAAATCCTTTAATTAAAAAGTTATTATAATGAAGACAATTGTCTCTTTTAAATGTGATTAAGCGATCTACATGTCTGTCTCTTTCTATCATTTCTTTGATTCTAACTGGTCCTATACATTTTTATTGTGTTTGATAGGTATTGACGGATGCACTAAATTTAATTTAAAGTTTTAAAGCAATATTTTGTATGTTTGTTGGACATGTGTGAAACCGATGTTCGTATTTATCTAGGTTGCATTTTTTGACCCTTGATTATATTTCTTGAATGAAATTAAGATAGATTCTACTTGGTATCGAAAATCATATACTGTCACTCTTAATACGATTTTATTCATTATCGATTCTGGTAATTTGTTATGACTTTCCTGGCGTATTTTAATCAACATATAAAGTTTAAAAGGCTAATTACTTCACACCTAACGTGTATTTATACTTGTTTCTTGATCAAATTGTTTTCATAGCATATCAAAGATTTCTCCATCTTTACTGTCAGTTTCCTCGTTTTTCGTTACATTTATTACCTGTGTCATGATGATATCTCCTCGTAAAATATTACCGCAGTGTTCTCTCCGTTTAGGCCTTTTCATTATGTACAACTTTGTCCTAAAATTACTACTCTAATTATAAAAATATCTTCTTTAAAGTTAACACAGTTCTTTCTTATCATATATATAAAGAAAATTTATGATTCTTCTTACTATGAATAGGATATTTCTTTCAACAGTCGTACTTGACGGCTGCATAACTTCTTGAGTACATGTATACATACTGATCATTTAAATATGGCGCACGATGATAGCGGTGGCTTGGTAATTGATAATCTTGATTTGACATAATCCCTGGCAGTCAACTAATCAGACACTCGAGCAGATAATTGATTCAATTTAATCCTTTTAGACCTTTATTTTATGTTTTGAAATATATATATATATATATATATATATATATATATATATATATATATATGTCATATATATATATATATATATATATATATAACATGTTGAAATATATTCCCAAGATTTTCCAAGTTTCATTGGAGAAATTCTATGATGACGAAATTAGACACTTGTAAGGCAAGCTGAAGGATAACATTTGAGTAAACCACGTGTTTTGCACTACAGAAACCGTATGTCAAGCTTGATATAGCGCGTATGTCAAAATTATCAATAGCGATGATGTGTAATATGACGTCATAGCTTGTTTGTCTATATTTTGCAAAATATTCGTAAATTGACGTACAAGAATAGTATCCCACATATCATTAATAAACACCAATATGGATTGCGTCATCCATCTCATTAGCTGGTAGTAATAACATCAGCGGTACCCCTGTTATGCACTCAGAAAAATCTGTCATGCAATGGCATCGTGGTTACTGGGATGCAGTCCTGAACGCTTTATTATATAGCATTTTAGTTAACTAGAACTTACCTTCATGTTTGTTCTTCTCACTGAAGCGTACTCTCTACAAAGTACTTGTTCTAAGTCATCCAAGGTCTACATCAGCCAAATTCTTACAAGATTATGTTGTATCGAATTTGTCAGTTTAAAAACTTGCAATAAAGTACGTATTGGAAGATCGTCTAGAATTTGTCTCAGACTGAGCTATTACGTCTTGAAACAGCGCGTGGTGTACCAGTGTAGTGAGACAAATGTCACCCCCTTTAATCCCTTTCGTGTTTGAGAAAGTTCAGCCTTTGCCCGTCATCATAACGAAGTAAGCACCCAATCAAAGGAAGTTTCGACCGAACATAAAGATTTCTGTTTTACTACATTATATAAGGATAATAGTTCATATAAAAAGAACTTTGTATGTAATATAAGGAAAAAATACATCATGTAAAGAAGTTTGCACATAATATAAGAATAAAAGTACATCATATTAAGAAGTTTGCAAATCATATAAGGACGAAAGCACTTCATATAATGAAGTTTGTACATCATATATTTACAATATTAGTCTTAAGACAGCTTTATATACCATGCGTACTAATATATTAAATAGTCATAATGAGTGTGATGAGCATCATTGAATCTAGGGTCTGCAAAACAACATTGTGATGCCGGCATCTCTTCTATCGGTCAGCTATTTCTTTCTTTTTTGTATCAATTTTACAAAGGCTATCAGATGATAATTTTTCAAATTATTCTATGTTAATTATGTACTTAATAAAATCGGGGAATAGGTGCCTGCTTATATTTTATATTTTATTCGTTTGTAGGTGCCCTGGTGCTTTGAAAGACAATTGTTGCAGGCATTTTGAAAAAAAAAAAGAAAAAAAAAAAAAGCATGTTGCTCTTGACAGGTTGAGTGTCTAGGAAGTGGCAAAATGTACAAGACATAGGGCCTATGTTTTGTATATCATTGACCTATTTTTGGTTTAATTTTATATAGTAACATCACTACGGTGAGAATCAAGGATTATGTATTTAAAAGTCAAAGGTGACCTAGTAAGGAAAAGTAGCACAGGGTAAAAGCAAAAAGCCTTGCGGTTGAGAATCCCTCAAAGCGTTAAGTGGCTCAGGAGTCATAACATTTAGACGGCAATATAACTTCGGGTTTTCCATAAAATAATTTGATGATATGAAAGAAGTGATTACGATGTTTCAAAAAAATTTGAAGACTGGTGTTCGTTTTTTTTTAAATAGAAAAGTGTCTTAAAATACCCTTTTCGCGATGTGTTCTCCGGGGCTTTGAGTTTCGTTTTGACGAAATAACTTGGGCAATATGGATCAAAAAATGACCAAGTTACCCAGAATTGGCAAAGACTACCACTAAGAAGAATGATATTAAAAAATTTGCGGATTATGGGTTCATTGCCTACAAACTCTTCCTAGAACATAATGATGTACTACAGTTTTAAGGCACATGATCACATTCCTGGCTATAAAAAAGTACGCAAAAGTGAGGTTGCAATGACATAAATGTAAGAAATCAATGAAGTCTTCAGGGAGAAAAGACAAATAAAATCTAAATAAAAAATATAAAAAGTAACAGCTAATATTTGGAAAGAATGGATTTGTTATGTACCTGCCACACACATCACCACCACCACCACAACCTCCTCCTCTCCACTTCCATCCCATTTTGGGCACCATCCCAGACTTTAATTTTCCGATTTTCATTGATTTATATTTATATTTATAGAGTTAAGTACATGGCGTATGTAAATAAAACTGTAGATAAGGGGAAAGAAAGGAAGGTACACATATTAGTATACGTAAACTCGTCAAAAGCGAAGTATGCGCCACAGAAATATGTGGCACATACTTCGCTCTATCTCTATGGCACATACTAAATATGTGCCAGAGAAAAAGGTTTTTTGTATCATGAGGTATTAGAAAAGTCTTTTTAACGCTTATCTTGTCACATTTGCAACTTGAGTTTTCAAAATAATGGACGATTACAGTATACACGAGCGTTTCGTCAAGGCGTTACGCTGAGTAATATCGAGGAATGCAAAACTAGTATGTGTCAAGTATCCAGTATCAGATACCTGATGCTTATTTAGCCTGTCAATGTTAGAAGGTCTCCGTTTTATACCGGATTTTAATAGTCATTCTGACAACAACCTTCAAACAGAACAGAATATCATATCGAAAGCGGAAAACCCCAAATATAAACTGAAAGACCCACATCTTCAGTTTTAGACCTGAAACTGAAGGGAAAAAAAAGAAACAACAAAACAATCACAAACTGCATTATTATTGAAACACTCCAAAACAACACTATTTTCTTATTTAGATAAATATGCGAAATGAGCTACCTACTTGTATATATAAATGTACTTTTTTGTCCATCGTAGATCTATTTATTTACTGAGCTATGAATTGTTAACTTGACTATTTCACTTGAACATGCGGTTATCTACGGCTCTTAATCATATCTGTGATTATAGGAACTAGAACAATGTAACCGTATTACTATGCAATTTCGTTATATATGCTGATCACGCAGTCTTATGCTATTTATAGAGTTTACGTGCAGTGACCTGTATATCAGTTTGTTCTTTGTGGCCGCATATGCAAAGGTTTATAAATAAAATCGTATTATAATCGCAGTGGGTTTAAAAGAGATATCTAGACGATGAATCGATGAGGGGTCAGCCTTATGATGTAGGCGTTTCTCCTAGGACTATCGGAAACGTACATGTAGGGACATGCCCTTGATTGTTTGAAGGTCATTTTATAAGACAGAATAATTAAATATGAAGTTTTCGGTCAGCGATTACTGTTTGGGTTTGTTGTATATATAGTTAGCCTACCTGAACAAACTGCCTTTTCAAAATACATATTTGTTATTATCACACGTATTCCATAATAGCCTATGTGCTATGCATCTGCTTTCCCGATCAAAATCCTTATGTACTATTAGACTGCGAAAGAAATGTACATCCCTTGAAGATAAACGGTCAGGAATGTTGCCCCTAAATATAAAAAATCGTGACATCACCAGAAAAGAGCCCCATCTTAGTACTCTACTTATAAAACAAAAAGTTGGAATGATAACCGTCCGCACTCGCTTGTAGGTCGAGTCCAACTACAAACTGCACAGACCTAGATCTACATGAGGGACTGGCAGATCTGGGTCAATACAGCTTGATAGGATCAGTAGAACGAACAATACAGACCCTTATCTACCGTCGTATTATACAATTGCAGATCAAGGGTCTATGTTTTTTTATAGATGGAGTCGTCTCATATACGACTACATACAGTAGGTATTGCTGATATACATCAATGAATTATCACGGTGCTACATCCAAAATCTCTAATACACATACTGGGTTTAGTTTTACATTTATCAGGAAGGAGTCGTTCGACCAGACATGTAAAATACTTTCTGCCATATAAAATACTTTCTACTTTGTTTGTTGTATCTCTTTTCTTTGCTTTTCAAGCATCAAACGATGAATAAAAGTAACAAACTCCTATCAAGAGAATTCTATTCCACTAGTCCGTTAAGATAATCTTTGCAATCTCTCTCTCTCTCTCTCTCTCTCTCTCT
>JAECUM010037280.1:0-37224 GCA_016617855.1 Megalonaias nervosa
TTTTCAGCACAATATAGGCTTTACATGGCGGCCAATATATACCTTGTGAGGAAGAACCCTGGAAAATCCCGGTAAAAGCCACAGACCCACGGGAAGCCACTGGCAAGTTTTCTCACATACCCACACTGGCCGAGTTCGAGACTTGAAACCCACGTGGATATAGGTGAGATGGCAGTGATCGGTAACGGCGGACTCGGCCACCCAGGCCAATCATGATATATTAAACTGAGCTATCAATTATGAGATACTATTACTACTACTACTACTACTACTACTAATAATAATAATAATAATAATAATAATAATAATAATAACTGTTGTTATTATTATTATTATTATTATTATTATTATTATTATTATTATTATTATTATTATTATTATTATTAATTGGATAAATATTGTCGCCAAATTTGTGGAAGAGAGACACATTGATGCATAACAGATAATTTTTAAGATTGTATCAGAAAGGTTAGATATTTTTTAAAAAATATCTCAACAATGTATTGTTTAGTTGTGATGTGGAATTCAAGGTAAACACTGTCACTGTGTTGTGTAGGCCAACTGAAACGGGTACTGTGCACCGTATCAAACAATGTGACATCTCACGCATTGGACATTTTGTCTTGAAAAATGATTTTGTCTTTTGTAAAATGTTCTGTTTATTTGGATGGAGGCTTTATCTTTGATTTATAGTTTGCAAAAATATATAATCTGCCTTTATTATTTCAACTTTGTTTGAGACTATTTTTTAAGCACAACAAATGAAAGGTACAGAATGAACGAAATTATTCATTCTTCTTTCTATCTAAATAATTTCTACTGAAATAAAAACTACGTGATGAAAAGAACCTCAAATGGGTAATGATTTAATATTCAATTAATGAAATTCGTTAAATTTAATATTAAATCATTACTCAGAGGTGATCACACACACACACACACACACACACACACACACACACATATATATATATAGTATATATATATATATATATATATATATATATATATATATATATATATATATATGGGATTATAGTCTAGTGCTTATATGGAATGAAACTTGTGAAAAGGCTCGAAAATTTCATTATTTAAATGCCATGTTGAGCAAAATATTGAAATATTTTTTTGAGTTTCATAAATTTCATTTTAATGGAGTTTTGTAACTTTCATTTCAATGGAGCTTTAATATAAGTAGATATATCAGGTTATTATTATCGCACGGAGGATATACTGATTATATTTAATTAAACCGTTTTGAAAATGACTTTAAAATACACTTGGATACCTTAGTCCTAGCGCACTTCCTGTGCATAACGTTATGTCATCATTGGGGGCATTATTCGGTATTATTACAAAGATATAGATGATCTCATATGGGTAATGATTTAATATTAAATTTATTTATTGAGTTTAATGATGTAAATTAGAGATTCTCTTCTTCATTTTATGGAAAGAGTTAGAAAGAAAAAAGAAGAAATAATTTATTTCATACTGACTCAAATGATGCACCTTTAATTTGTTGCGTGTACAAAAGTAGACCTAGACGCTAGTTGATGTATAACCAGTAACATTTAAATGTAGATTCTTTTTTTTTACAAATTAGGATGACAGTTCCTGTGTGATTCACATTTAGTTGACTATCGTTAGGTTATATGACTGATACACATCGATTTCGATGAGAATGTTTACAATGTTTCCATCTAAAGTGTGTCAATTTTATTACTAGTCATTCCATCGTCGGATATTTATGTGAAGATATGATTACTGGATGCAAAAATTCCAGATTTACTGTAATGTATTTGTGACCAAATATTTATATTATTTGAATGGGAATATTAGACAAAGAAATTAAAAGTTTTAAAAGCTGGTATTGCATGACACATTAAAAACAGCATTAACTATTTTACCGCATAAAAGTGCAGTGGTTGGATAACTTTCTGTCAGTCGGATGACCGGCATATGCTTATATTATTTTCTAAAATAAGGTGAGTTTATCCACTCAATAAGTTAAAATGCGCTTTTAATAGGGCGGATTACAGGTCCCCCAACCCTCTTTCCATTGTCCTTTACCCTTGGGTATATTGACACGAGCCGCAGTGGTTTACTTTAGCCATAGTCCGACAGACGTGAACATTTTCCCCTATGTTCTTTGAGCAATCGAATAGAAAAATGGCCGCCAAATTGTTGATACTAACAGTAAAAGAATATTCCAGAAGGCTTGATATGGAAACTTCTCACGGTCGTAGCCAATCAATACAGTGAATATTCGCCATGTTCGGCAAAAATATTGATTGAATTCAATAGATTTCTAAGAACTCCATGGATTGAAACCAAATTCCTCCTCTGAGTTTGGTTTGTATTTTGCTGGTCAGATTCTTTTCAACAAATTCAGTCAACCTAAAACTCCATATAAATGTAATTGTAAAAAATTCTTTTGTGTGATGAGAGATAAGGGAAAAACGCCGAACTTCGCCTATTTTGAAGCTTTCAAGCTGAAGTTAAATGGATGCGAAATAATTCTGAAAAATAATGGCACAAAATCATAAGCAAGACATATAATTTTAATTTGGATCGTAGGAGATTAAAAGGATCCCAGTATTGGTCAGTTAGAACATCTTGTAGATGACTTATGTATAAAAAAGAGAAATGTTGTAAAAACTGTTGAGCATAACGGCTACATCCATAAAGATGATTTCTAGGTCAATTAGTACCATTTTCCAACAAAATGTTACAGAAGTATTGCTTCTGTTTACTTAAAAACTGTGCGGTATCTTGGAGGGGAGCATTCGTGTTGTATGGATAAATTTTGTGTTCTTTCCGTCATACTCCGGCATGACACCACAAACACCAATATGTTGACAATTGCTTTATTTTCTTTTGCAGATAATTAGGTTCCATCACGGAATACATCGAATGAAATTTTCTTCATTTAGACAAGAAAGCGTACTTTATTCGTCATTTCCACCGACTTTGTAACACAATCCAATAATCGCAGGGGAGATCAGACAAGACGCATTGAAGAAATGGGCTGTTAATTTGAAGACAATTTACCCAGGAGTGGCTTTAAACGCCGCAATCTAATCTCTCCTAATACGTGAAGAATACTTTTTTATTCCGTCTTCCAAAGCAGCTGATAGTTTTTGTGCATACAGACTCTAGAATCTAATTTGATATTTATCTTGGTAATGACAAAATAGGTTTTGAAACTTCCGAAGAGTTAAAAGAGAAATTTCTGCTTCCGCTTTACAAGACGAATGTAAAAGATACGTGACTCACTGTAGAATACTGTAAGGTTAATAAATCATGTAACGGTATTCATACACCCATCGGAAACAGCTTTTGGAAACAACCAAGTCAGGCTAACCTGGTGAAACAAAATCAAGAAAATGGATTCAACTGGCTATATGAACGTGTCTTTGTATGACCTAAACCAGACTAATTTTCATAACGGAACAGCGTCATCACAAGAGATGCTTATGTTTATATACCACGCACAACACATCATGTACCGCTATATTCTACCGATTATTGTATTTACAGGAATTTTCGGAAATATTCTCTCCATTTGCGTTTACAGCAGCAAGGGGCTTCGACCAATATCTTCAAGTGTTTATTTACTGGCTGTCCTGCTAGCTGATACTGGTATGCTTATCTGTCTTGCGTTTGTCTGGCTTGAGGTCCTTGGATACCCTTTTAACCACTATAATGGACTTTGTCAAAGCATCGTTTATCTAACCTACGCATGCGGCTTTCTGTCGGTGTGGTACGTGGTCTGCATTACAATTGAAAACTATATTACCATCTGCCACCCGACGAAAATCAAGACCATGTGCACATTAGCTCGGGCTAGAATTATTACATCTCTTTTGGCTGCGGTAGCAGCTGCTTCGTATGCTATAACCCTAGTCATAAACTCGGTTCAGGAAGACCCTAGACACGCACATCCCATTTGTCAACAAATTGAGAAGTATCAAGACATTGGTTTCTACTTGTCGTACATAGATTCCGTTACAACAATTCTGCTTCCGATTGTTGTGATCATTATTCTGTTGGCTTTCATAACAACAGCTGTTATAAACTCTATTCAGAAAAAGAAAAATCGAACCTCAAAAATATCTGGCAGTGTCTTGGCCAGCAGTTCGTCCAACAGTATGCCACAGGTTCGTGTGGCAAAGATGCTGTTTATATTGTCCGTCACCTTTGTAGTCCTTAGTGTACCAAGCCACGTGATCAGAATTCGTCTGCAGTTCTTTAGAGTCACAATTGTATCTCACATGGAAGCTTTCATTCAACTGGTGTTTTTGTTCGTTTCTTACACCAACTTTTCGACAAAGTTCTTTATATTCATAGCCCTAAGTAACAATTTCAGGAAAGCTTTGTCAAAGTTTTTTTGTATATCAGAATCCAAATATGTATCACTTACACAAAGAAATATGTCAAAGGTGTGACAACCTTATAGTGATCTGAACAAATTTACTCATCAACAATTTTAAAACAACTAGGATGACTAAACGTAGACGCTTTCTACTTAAAAGGAACACTCATTTAAGTGAAAGAATAACATGGTAGGACAAAATTTATACATTATAAAAACAACAAAAACAGGAAACTGGCAAACGAGATAATTGAGATTGGATAATATGAACCGTGCAATGTACTGAAAGTAGTGGTGAAGGTGCATGGTATTTTGTATTTAAAATGTGCCATACCTAGTGAAAGTATTCTGACTGGATAGTTCTTTTTACATGATACTGAAATCTTGTGTTAGTGATACTACAGTATTTGCTGTTACTGCAGTAGTACACACGTGGATCCTTTTCCAGCAAAACCCGTTAAGACAAAATCTTCAGTAATCCGAAATGCCCCTGACACCTAGTAATGTTTCAATTAGCCAGTTTTTATTTCAACGTTAGTAAACCGAAATTCTCCTAACACTATGTCATTCTTCAATTCCCAAGTTTTTCTTATTACATATAAATAAAATTTAACTAGTAAACAGAAAATGCACCAAGTTATATTTATATTCCTCATTTTTCCTTCTTAATTTTATATAAACTATAGTTCAGTAAACCGAAATTCCCCTAACACCCAGTCATGTTTCAATTTCTCAGTTTTTCCGTCTTAAGTTTAAAGAAACTTTGACTCAGTAAACTGAAATTCATGTTGCAATTTGTCAGTGTTCTCTTTTTAAATTTTAACCGTAATTCACTAATCCGAAAACGTCTTATTCTGAAAATGAAAGGAAATAAAATTTTCGGTCACAAATTGTCAGTTTAACGCTAAAATGAATCACAAAACACGATAGTGAATCAGAAATTAATAGATCAATGCCTTTCAGATTAAAATCAAAGGCAACAAAGAAACACATTCAGATGCAATGAAGTTATAACTACTGCGAATATTTAATATAAAACTGGTTATGACTAATGATGTTTTCTCAAAACTATGTGAACCTTTACATTGCACTTGTTCGTGCATGTAGTGGCGGAAGGGGGGGGGGGGGCTGGCCTTATCTTATTCATATCTGATAATAGTAAATTTATTTAAGTCGAAACACTTCAGGCCGAAAATTTAATTTGGACCTGTCGGATTTCGATCTTGAGAGGTTCCGTTTTTCTTGAGGGATATCCTAGAAAAGGATCAGAAGCCATTGTTGAATTTAATAATCACGAGTAGTTGATACATGAACACCCTGGAGGTAAAGAAAGTGCTTTCGTATAAATTTAAGGCAGATCTCCATCCTCTACAACTCCTCCCAATCAGAAATAATATTTTACTCCTAATAGAATCCATTTGTTTTTATTTAAAATACCCTATATATTATGGAAAATCAATTTATTGCATTTGAACTTGATTAAAAGAAATCGAAATACTGCAAATTAATCCGCAGTTTCTGTTGGAGAGACAATATGCATGAAGAAACACGAGGTATTCCAATTATTTTCGTTTGAAACCGTAGATTCTTCGATGTCTACTGATGTAAGCCGTATCGTTACCAAGGCCGTCCCGAGTAGCTTGACCTGTATATGGCCGTACCAAATTTAGACCATAAATGTACATACTCAAATGTGTTGAAGATTGTCAGGCCTCATGTAAGATACAGGCAGTTCTGTACAGACGTCAAATTAGTTGATACTTTAATATCTACCACATATATATATGTATATTTTACATTAGTTGTTAGATAGCGCAGCTGTAACTGCTATCTCTTATTAAATTTATTAACTTATTTATATATTCATTTATTTACTTAGTTACTTACTTACATATTAACTTATTTATTTACTGACTTATTTACTTGTTTACTTACTCGTTCAGTTCTAAGGTCCATTGATAGAAATGATGATAATAAAAGCAGTTTATAATAACATCATACAAGGTTGATTTACATCCACTTCATTGCTCTATATCTGTTCAAATGCTTAAATGTTGGAATTATTATTTTTGTCGATTTAGGAATCATAACGTATTTCTTCAAAAGAGTTATTAAGAAATGCAATATTGGTAATCATTACCTCAATATTGCTAATCATAACATGTTGTCTACTTCTAAAGCAACTTAAATTTGTTTGTGCTGTACTTAATAGGCGATGTTTTCTGATGTGCAAAAATATTTCTGCAATAAAAATGAGTTTACCTCTAATACTTTTTCTTTGTTCATTGTAAGCTATTTGACTAATTAAAATAGGACAGTCAAAATAAATGTGTATAGATTGAAGAAGTACAAAAGCCAACGTAATGTTGATCCTGCTCTGTAAGAGTGAGACGTTAAAAATTTATCTTTGCAGATTTGGTAAAAGAAATTACTGGTAAAATCCAAACCTAAATGAAAACACAATTTTAAAAAAAGCTTTGATTGAACCGTTTAAATTTATCCAAATTATTTATGGCACATCGCAATCTACAAAATTAAAACTGCTGGCAAATTTACACAACAAAATCAATATGGCGCTTAAATTCTGAAATAACTTTTGATTAAGGAACTGTGGGTAATATAATCTTGCAACGGTTAACAGTCTGTTTTGAAAGCTTGTTTCAACCGAGACACATTCCAGATTTGTTTCAAGGTCAGGCCTACGTTTAGAGTTACCATTTTTACAGCTAAGAAACAACTTCAGCCTTTTGCCTGAACATACCACGTATCTGTCTCATCTGAAAATTGCATACTTTTCAATAATTACTAAAGTGCACTGTGAATAATCCGAATAGGAGTACGATAACAGAAGTAAATGGAACATATGTGTAGCTTTTGCGACATGCCATAGACCGGCTTCACGTGCTTTCTCCGTTGGAACTCTGATTTGATCTAAAACAATTGTTCCGCAGCGAAAAAATCACAAACCAATGTACCATTGTTTCGATGCATTTGAAACGAGGAATAAATGATCTTCAGATATTCACTCATCTATTATTTTAAAGACAATATGTGACAGAATAAGGTTTACTATACATTTGTATATGATGACTTCATTTGAGAATCTATCCCTTACAATAGCGCAAGACAATGTATATCAACTATGCGGCTTTGAATCTCTTGCGTTTCTTAACTATCTAAATCTTAACATTTTTCAGTAAGTTAAATACTGCAACATTTCATATAGAATTATTGTTAAGTTTACTCTTGACCAATTGAAATAGTAATTTTAGCCAGAAAATGCAAAATAATTATATTCAAAGTAATTTATTCACTGGTTTTAAAACCATTTCTGTCATGTCTCATCTGTGTTTGGCTCTAATTTCATTGCTTCTTCACATGTTTTTAATCTTGCTTTCTCAATCAACTAAGTTCTAGAAAGAGACTGAGCCTAA
The DNA here is from genome assembly GCA_016617855.1 of Megalonaias nervosa. NCBI lineage: Eukaryota > Metazoa > Mollusca > Bivalvia > Unionida > Unionidae > Megalonaias > Megalonaias nervosa. The sequence goes on from JAECUM010037280.1 coordinate 7,813, forward strand.
AGTTGTGGCGTTTATATCAGTGTTTGAGTAGTCCATCATTCTATGATACCATAAGAAAACAAAAACTTGACAAACCAAACCAAACAAACATTGAAACAAACAAACAAGAAACAAAACAAAAGCAATATCAGCGTGTTCTGGTATGTCTGTGTTTCTTGTGTGACCCAGGATTGTATTCGAGAGTAATTTCTTTCTTAGAATATGACCAGAAACTTGTGTTACTATCATGGGAAAGGATAATTGAAGCAGATGTGATACCGCCTTCTTTGATTGGATCATACATCAGACTACACTACACGACGTACGTCAATAATAGATTATAGGGACAAGGCTTCCGCAGAATCTGAAGTAAAGTCAGTGGGGATTGCCTTGTAGATAGCATTTTGATGTCAAATGTCTTTGATGCTTTATGGCCCTGTAGTTTCTTCGTATCGATATATATAATGCTGCGACAGTTATTTCTTCGTATCGATCCATATAATGCGCCGACAGTTAATCAGACGTGTTGGTAGAACGTAATGACAACGATCCTTAAGACTCATAAACTGTATACCCTTACTGGAGACTTTGATGCCATACAGTGTTCTTCCTTTATACCTGCAGGGTTAAAGATTTGATGATCTACTGGTTTTAGCAAGGCAACATTTTTTTCAGTACATTTTTTAGACAGGACGCATCATGTAAACAGATTAAACTTCTGTTACATTCCAACATTCATTTTCACAGAATATGATATTGTGTACCGAATAAGCAGAACAAGTTAAAGATAAAAAAGCGTGTTTAAAACTTGTAATATTTGCCCAACGCTATCCGTGGCATATATACATATGTGAATCAGCAACTGATAAGTGTGAATCAGTTCCATTGGCTGAAAAGACAGATACATTTTGTTCCTGGCAAATCCATGTTTTATTTATATGAACATATATATTTTCTTTAGGTAGACTTCACGATGTAATTCACCCCAATTCTTAACTATTACTGTCCTCTGTCATTTCTCTCGAAGCATAGCGAAGAGAAAATACAAAATGAAAAACAATTTAAAAGGTTGGAAACGTATCATAGCACATCATTTTTACATTTAGGCCTGTCGTTTTGTAACGATCTGAGGAAAATTTTAATGAAGCCATGTTTGATTAAAAGCTAATTCCAAACTGATATAAAACATGTCATTCTTGAACATGTGGTATAAAGAAACACTCCATGCTGAGTTTAACTAACGGAACTAAACAAAACATGATTCAGGTTACTTTGAAAAAACAATGAAATGCGAATAATGTTCATCAATTCTCGATCAACTTTGGTGTTGTACGAATATTGACTTTCGCGGAAAGAAAGCCGGTCCTTAAATCTTTTTAGCATATAAAACGTTGCAACACAATCACTGCAATCTGCAATAGGAAATAGCTGAACTTAGAAAAGGTGACAAAGAATAAACATTCCTTAATGTTTTATCGAATAAATAGTAAGATAAAATCTTTTGAATCCATTTTTGAGGTTTTAGAGTACAACACAGGCTTTGTTTATATTAATTAGTTTAATTAGAACAGATCTACAATCTCTCTTAATTACCTAAAACGACTATGTTATTGAAGCCCCGTGCATGTGACGACCAAGCGTTTTACTTTTGAATAAGGCGGAAGCACTGTTATTGGTGAATACAACCGAAACATGTTTGCTAATGTTTCGTTCCTATTAAATAAAGCAGTATACAAACATTCGTGTGTAGTTTTCATATTATGCCAAGTAGATTCATATCATTAATCTTATCCCCATTATCTCTCTGTCTGTCTATGTCTGTTTGTCTGTCATATACACATAGTCAGTCACAAATGAATTAACCACAACCTTATCTCCAGCTAGGGCATTGTCTTGTAGTAAATGAATATCCTCGATGAGTAAACATGTCACACAGTTCCGACTGTCACGGGTCCTGAGACTAAGTCTGATGACAAATTTACACAATGAAGAGGAACATTATCAAAGCTGCACTCTGCACCCTGATTAAACCACTTAGATTAGAAGCAAACTTGTATCAAATAGGCAATGTACCTGTTAATAAAAGCCTCTGTGAAACTTCTGTGTCCCTTACAATTTTAATATGGATAGGCTTGGCAAAATCTCTAATAAAAGATAAAAACATTTCTTTATAATACATTCAGACTTGGGTTTCTTTAACCCAACAAATCTATTGAGTTCAAGACATGACCATGACCTTGACCTTTAGAAATAAGTGCATTTACAATAGCTCTTTCTTGACTCAATTGATAATTTTTCAGTCTGTGGCAATCAGAAATAACGTGCCTTTTTTCATGCAATAGGTGCACGTAGGAAGAAATAAGGACTTCTGGTCAGTCTTGATTCCTAAGAGTTGTGCCTGATTGAGGTTTGGAAACGCTCGTAATAGAATGAAATGGTTTTATTTACCAAATTTCTGCTGTACGGAAGACATACTGACAAAGAATCTTCATGAGTCAAGGAACAATCAGCGTACGGGCAGCATTTTCTAAAGCTTCGACCATTTGTTCATCAAGATAGATCTTAACGCCACCATGGACAGAATTCTTGAACTCTTCAATTTAATATGAGTTATAAGGTTATTCTAGTATTGACCAACCTTCATGTCTGAGTATTATCTATCAAATAATCATTTTTCTCTTGCAAATTCGACACAGTCTGTCCAGTTTCTTTTTGTACATATGCCTCAGGTACCAACTCATAACCCTTCAAAATGCATTTCTTAACCACATCATAATCAGCACGCTATTTAACTGACAATGAAGCATAGTCTGCACGACGGTTGCCGCTAAGTACACTTTGTAATAATGGAGTCCAATACTCTCTTGGTCATTTCAAATTTTCAAAATGAGCAAATCGGGAAAATATTTATCTGTTTCTTTTTCTTGTATTTTCTCTGTATTTCCCACTCTTCCTTTTAACATTGCGTTTGCATTTGCGTTAATTTATCTTCTCTTTCTCGCTCTCTTTATCTTCGTTCTGCAATTGCAATTGTCATCTTTCTTTCCTCTTTGTGCAGCTGCAATTCCCATCTCTGTAGCTGCATTTGTCTTTCTTTCTTTTCAGAAGCTGAAGGTTCCTTGACTCTATTTCCATCTTGTGTTTTTATTTCAATTTTATTACTTTTTTCATTACAGAGCCAGACAGAAACTTACTAATCAAACCCAAAGCACGTGTATAACAAAAATCGTTTCCACCAAATATTGGACCAAAATATTTTGTTTTAGTTTTTGCTTCGTTAAAGAAGCCTTCGCCTTGGAAAGACCATTCATTCATTTTCAACGACTCTTGCCATTCCTGGATAGGATTTATAATAAAGTTCACCACTTTAGACGACATTGTGAATGCTTGTTGGCTTCCTCGTAGATTTCTCAAATATGTGAAAGTCAAATACATGGGACCTGGAAAATACCGAAACCAAGTGAGATTAAAATTTAAAACAGCAAAGTTTTCTGAAATATTTGAGAGAAATTCGTACCCTGGACGAGCCCCCATCCCCACTCAATTTTCTGCTGCAACTCTATGGTCTTAAATTAAGCAACAGCGACCGCTCCGGTGGCCTAGTGGTTAGAGCGTCCGCCTCGGATGCGGGAGGTCGTGGGTTCGATCCCCGGTCGAGTCATTCCAAAGACTTACAAAAATGGTACTAACAGCTGCCTCGCTTGGCGCTCAGCATTAAGAGGTTAGTGTTAGGACTGGTCGGCCTGGTGTCAGGATAATGTTACTGGGTGGGACATCATGCTACATGTCTGCGACATGATGCCCCAGTGCTAGACATCACTATAAACTGCCACACTACAGACATCGTAGCGATATGACTGAAAAATTGTTAAAGCTACGTTAAAAATCATAATCACATCACACTCTATTTTGTTAGAACATAATTAGCTGTCTGCATTGCTGATTCGATTAGCCGTAAGTTGTTCACCTCACGCGATATTATTTTTCTGACTTTAGCGATGCTTTCTTCTACAAAGTATTTTAGATTCACATGATATCTTTTAAACATTACTCCTTGTTTCATTTCTGTCACAATATGATATGCATAAGCTTTAAAGGTTTGATGGTGTTAGATTAATCTATATCTTTAGGAGGCTTACTTTTGCGTCAAATTCCACATGCTTCTTGCGATGTGTGGGGTAATAGGACACTATCTATACTTGGTAATATGTTACGTAGGGACATAAGCATCTAAATGAATCTCACTGAAAGTAACTAACTAAATGTAACTAAAGCCAAATGCATATATAACATTAGTTTGTGTGTAACATGTGTCGCTTATAAAGGTAAATAATTGAATTTCACTAATGTGACTCATTGTTTCTGAAAGTAACTAAACGTCAGTTATTTATACTGAACTAAACAAACTATTTAGCATCAATTATTACTAAGCTGAGTTAGGAAACTTTTAAATTTTGAAGAATTTCAACCAATATAAGCTTATCAGTTTAAAGAGTCGAGGATACAAAGTTATCAGTAGGAAAAAAATCATTATATGAAATCATCGATTTATTTTGCAAAATGTGTAATTTGTTGAATTATGGAAATTAATGCGAGAAAAGAAATAATGGCTATCAGCAATAAAAACATATGTGCATGTATATTACCTGAGCTAGAAAGAATATTTAGGACACCAGTCTGTAAAGTACAATAAATAAAATTCTAATGCAGAAAATCAATAAATCACTGAGATCAGACGTAAAGTCAAAATTACATGATATAAACATGACTTTATCCACATTAATTTATCAGCAAAACACGAGACTATACAGTGTCAACAATATTACTTAATCTCTTCCGATGTGAAAGTATTACTTTAAAATATTTGCACCTGTTTCATCAGTGACATTCAGAGTTTAAAATGGTATACTGGTAGCTCCAGTTTGTACACCTGTAGACAGAAACAACGCATGGACGACTTTTTACCTTTACAGAAGAGAAACTGGACATTGGAAGATCAATAGATGTACGTTAGGTACTTACTTCAAGTGATCCTGTCTCATCTCAAAGTGCTGGTCTCACTTATGTTTTAACAATGGCGAGGAATTTAGGCACTACTTTATTCTTATCCTTAGTTACTGGTGTTTGTGAATGCGCTAGAAAAAGGAATACATAACAGTTTGGAGGAAGATCGAGGGCGTAATTTGGTAAAACTTAACAAACAGTAATATGAAATAGTAAGGAAGTTTAACGGAAATATTTGTAAACGTACAGGGGAAGTTTATAAATAGTATTCGTTTGGATCTCACGCCAGCAGTCAGTACCGACGGAAAAGTTCAAAAATGCTGTTACAAAATCGTCAAAACTTCAAGGGTTTGAAAAAAAATATTCTACAAGCGATGTAATGTAAACCATTTTAATGCGTTTGAAATTGTTTTTCTTACACAATCAACTGATGTTTGATATTCTGGAAGCTACCATATAATCAGTGGTTCTATACGAGTCTAATTGATTCGAGTGTGACCAAATCAGCTAGAAGCGAATATCGATTATCATATAGGAAATATTGGAAAAATCTAAAGACTTAAATATTAATCTCTCTATCAAGAGAATTAGATCACCAAAAAGTACAAGGACGGGCACGGAAAATAAAGGGAATTTCAGAAACTGGGAATTATTGTGATTTAATACCTCATTATGGTGGAATTAAAAGTATGCAACGATTGATGGGTGATGATGTAACATCACACACCGGAAATAAATATTTGTGTGATAAGTATTTAAGTTCTTTCAAATTATTAGATATGTTTAATATATGTTTTGACTCTGAAATGGTGTGGGGTACGATTGACGTCCTACCTAAGAATGAAATAATCGAATTTATAATTTGAAATATAACAACAATTTTGATATTGTTGCCAATGCAGATTTGGAGCCGTTAATTATCCATTTAATAATGGTTGTTCCGTTCAATAATGATCATGGTAAATATTGTTGCCTTTAATAATGATCATCGTAACGGGTGTATCCGTTTAATAATAATCATGGTAACGGTGGTTCATTTTGATAATAATCATAGTAACGGTGGTTACTTTTAATAATAATCATGGTAACGGTGGTTCATTTTAATAATAATCTTGGTAACGGTGGTTCATTCTAATAATAATCTTGGTAATGGTGGTTCATTTTAATAATAATCATGGTAAAGGTGGTTCCTTTTAATAATAATCATGATAACGGTGGTTCATTTTAATAATAATCATTATAACGGTGGTTCCTTTTAATAATAATCATGGTAACGGTGGTTGATTTTAATAATAATCATTGTAACGGTGGTTACTTTTAATAATAATCATGGTAACGGTGGTTCCTTCTAGTAATAATCATGGTAACGGTGGTTCATTTTAATAATGATCATGGTAACGGTGGTTCCTTCTAATAATAATCTTGGTAATGGTGGTTCATTTTTATAATAATCATGGTAACGGTGAATCATTTCAATAATGATCATGGTAACGGTGATTCATTTTAATAATAATCATTATAACGGTGGATCCTTTTAATAATAATCATAGTAACAGTGGTTACTTTTAATAATAATCATGGTAATGGTGGTTCCTTTTAATAATGATCACGGTAAGGGTGGTTCCTTTCAATGATAATCATGGTAACGGTTGTTCCTTTTTGAATAATGATAATGCTGCCGAAAGAAACTGAACAATTCATTAACACAAATGTTAAGAGAGGGTCTAGTGATGGAAGAAAGGGATTTGTATTAGATGTCTATTTAGAGACACCAAAAACTACACTTTGGCTGTTGAAGATATGATACATCCACATGAAGAAAAGTCTCAATTTCATAAACAGTTACAAGCACAGGACAAAGGAAAGTTATCAATATTATTGATGTGCATTTTTTTTTACGGCAGAACAAAAAGCGTGATATACTAAATTAATCTAAAATATTTTAGTTTAGTGTGAAACTCAGACAAAAGTTAGAATAGTATTCTACTAAAACCTTGGACGGAAAAATAGATCACTTACAATGCAGTTCTAAAGACTGCCTCTTATTAGGCCGACAGCTTAATCGTTAATGCTAATATTGTTATTAGGTTTACAAATTCGTGCCGGAATCTAGTTGAAGCAGGTATTAAGTCCAGCAGCTTAATTGTTTAGACAGATCGAAGATCTTGCAGAGATTGGCATAGGAAACACTAATTAACAATATTGCTTGATATCTTTGGAATACACTACACGGTTGTATTTCGTTTCCATAATGAAAGTAAGCCAATTTAAGATATACCCAATTACTTCAGTAGATGTATATTGACAAAGAAAACAATATACAATACACAGAGAGAGAGAGAGAGAGAGAGAGAGAGAGAGAGAGAGAGAGAGAGAGAGATTTAATACAGATTCATAAATACATAAAGACACACACACACACACACACACACACACACACACACATATATATATATATATATATATATATATATATAATGTAGGTACACACTTTATATATGTCGTTCTTCATTCTTTATTTATTTCTAGCTTGATTCTTCATTTTTTCTATTTCTTTTCTCTCATAACCATCCTTTCGTCATCCTCATCGCTCTAGTATTGTTTCGTTTCGTCTTTCCTGTACTTTTAGCCTTCTTCCCCTTTAATCTCTTTCTTTATCGCCCCCTTACTACTACTTTCATTCTCCCCTTCTTCCATCTTCTACCTTTGCCTCTAGGCAAAATGTGAATCAACTCCCCAATGGCAAGCGGAAAAGCTGCAAAATTAAACAGTAAAGATAAATAATGTAGTGCAACATTGGTGAATATTACACCGCGACTGAATAGTGTTAAGATTAAGGTGATCTCGGAGCTTCCTATCATTTGTCGGTTTCAATACCGTTTACATTTAATGGGCACCAATGCCGGCAGTTGCGCTACATCTACTCGAAACTGTTTTAAATATATTTCTGAAAACGTAAAAGTGAAATTTAACGCCAGGCTGAATCCCATTTCTCTTCTTTAAAGGTAGTGTCAAGCTAGACGAAAGTAATACCTCAGTTGCATAAATTGTATAGAGTTGGTTCCTTGTTTAAACAGCCTGCCTGTATTTATATTTGAAGCTCAGTAAATACATTTATTATATACTTAAGTGTGAAATACGGAAATTCATTGTCAAGATAATTTTAACATTTTATTGCTATATTTTCATATGTGAAAAATAGATCCTAATATTTTCACACGTGCCATTATGCCATGCGAAGCGCTTGATTTTTTGTGTCAACAGAAGTTATACCTGCATAAATAAAACGAGCACTTTGCGAGCTAGAACAAATTCATAGAAAGTACATTAAATTTCAGACATGGGTATTAATTTTTCTTGAAGACATTCGACTCGATGCCACTCGCGTATCTTTGAAGTCATTTCCCATTTCTTCGTTGAAAACAATGACAAACCCTCTCTAATGCACTGCTTGGACCTTTGAAGAATTCTTGATTAAGAGATAGCTGGGCGGTGGTTTCCCACACGACTGTATCTTCTCTGACCATTCGATATTGAGGAGGCGGCGCATGCAGATGTTCATAAAGGAATGCAGTTTATTGGAGGCTCTCTTAGTCAGCCTCCAGGTCTCCGAGCCATAGAGCATTACAGAATATTAGGTAACTGTAACATTATTTTGCGTTCCAGTCATACGGGTAACATTTGTCTTGAACGCATTTTCTCAGGCAGTATTACCCATGAAAGACACCTAACTTGTGTCACATAGCTTGTCAAAGTCAAACAATTTTTACGGTCAATGTCTGATGTTCCAGCCTAATAGTCCCTGGTTCTGGTTTATATAGATTAAAATAATATTCCCCAAAAGAAGTAGAAATGAACAAGAAAGAAAAAGTAGGTGAAGTGAAAATGAAACGGAATTTAAAGGTTGAAGCAAGTTAAGCTCCATCAATACAACCTTGAGTGTTTCAACGACACATTATTACGATAGCGATGGAAATGAACACATTATTAAGATAACGATTATTAAGATAACGATGAAAAGGGTTCAAAGAATTCACCTATTTTGACGACATAATCGTTTTAGTTGGAAATTTAGATCTTAAAAAGCTTTATTTTCCAGGCAAAGCAAACAACGCACAATATGCAAAAATTCAATCGATAGCTTAACATTTTTTGACTTAACATCATGCTCAGTGACGTCAGATATGTTTTGCAAAACTCATTATGTCGGTTTCTTTATGATTATCGTCATCAGTATACAATTATAACAAAATTTTGATTGACATAAGCCTCGTAATTTAAGGCACTAATATAAAAGGATGAGTGTTTCTCTTTACCTTTATATTAAATTTGACGCTTCTATAAAAGGATGAGTGCTGACGTGAGTGATCCCGTTTCCTTTATTGTGATTAGACACCAATATAAAAATAATTAAATGATTTTTGCCGCTTTCCTTCATTCAGAATTTGATACTGCTAGAAAAGAATGTTGCCCCTTTTCCATCATTCCGAATTTGACACTGCTATCCATCATTCCGAATTTGACACTGCTATCACAGGATGAGTTTCCCTTTCCATCATTCCGAATATGGTACTACTGTAAAATAATGCGCGTTGTACCATTCCTTCATTCTGAATTTGATACTGCTAGAAAAGAATGTTGCCCCTTTTCCGTCATTCCGAATTTGACACTGCTATCCATCACTCCGAATTTGACACTGCTATCACAGGATGAGTTTCCCTTTCCATCATTCCGAATATTGTACTACTATAAAATAATGTGCGTTGTACCATTCCTTCATTCTGAATTTGACACCACTATTATAGGATGAGTGTTGCCCCTTTCCTTCATTCTGAATTGACACCACTAAAAGGATGAGTATTGCCCCTTTACCTCATTCTGAATTATCATCACTATAAAATTAATGAGTGTTGCCTCTTTCTTTCTGTTTGAACTGATTTACTCTGTGTGTGTGTGTGTGTGTGTGTGTGTGTGTGTGTGTGTGTGTGTGTGTTGGAATTTTAACGTCGCTTTAACAATTATCCAGTCATATCTCTACGATGTCTGTAGTGTGGCAGTTTACAGTGATGTCTAGCACTTGGGCATCATGCCGCAGACATACAGTATCATGCCCCACCCAGTCACATTATCCTGACACCAGACCTACCAGTCCTAGCACTAACCTCTTGAAAAGATATTTTGGTGTGTTTTTTTCTTGGAAATAATGGTTCATTCTGTCGGGAAAATGTGATTTTATTCTGTACTTGTAATACGTTCATATGCCAATGGATATCTGATAATCTTTCAAAGTTATAACTATGCAAAGAAACGGACACAGCTGTTGACTTATCAGGAATAACTATCAATAACGCAGAGTAATGAGAATCATGCAAAACACTGGTTTAATGGTCGAGGTTTAAAAAGCAATTGTCTCTAGAGGGGATAGGGGATTGTGACTGGTCGAGTAGGTAAAACTTATTTGGCTAGCTATATCAAACAAGGTGTGGAAAAGTATGAACAGATTTTGAAAGAGGAAACAACATCTATTGGTAATGAATATAATCTAATTAGCTACTACCCAGAAAATTAACATCACTGTGCAGTCAGTAAATTATCTCACTCACTGTGTATCACGTTGTTTCGAACGCCTAACAGCAAACCAGATTTCCGTGACCAAAACCGAGTTCAATCTGAAACAAAGGGGCAGCACTCCTTCTTTTTATAGTGGAGCCTAACTGAGAGTAAAGAAAGTGGAAAACTCATCATTTTATAGTGATGACAATTCAGAATGAAGGAAAGGGTTAACACTCATTCTTTTATGGTGGTGCTAAATTTAGAATGGTCGAAAGGGGCAACACTCATCCTTTTATAAAAGTACAAAATTCAGAACGAAGGAAAGGGACAACACTTATTATTTTATAGTAGTAACACATTCAAAATGACGGAAAGCCGCAACACTCATCCTTTTATAGTAGTGGCAAATTCAGAATGGCGGAAAGGGACAAAATTCGTACTTGTATAGTAGTGCCAAACTTAAATATCAAATTCAACACGGAGGAAAGGGGCAACAGTCATTCCCTTAAAGTGGTGCCTAATAAGAATGAAAGAAAGGGGCATCACTCATAATTTGAGTGTGTGTGTGTGTGTGTGTGTGTGTGTGTGAATTGGATTTTTAATGTAGCTTTAACAATTTCCAGTCATATCGCTACGATGTCTGCAGTGTCACAGTTAATAGTGATGTCTAGCACTGGGGCATCATGCCGCAAACATGTAGCATCATATCCCACCCAGTCACATTATCCCGACACCAGTCTGACCAGGCTTAGCACTAACCTTATAATGCTGAGTGCCTAGTGAGGCAGCTGTCAGTATCATTTTTTATGTCTTTGGTATGACTCGGGCGGGGTTTGAATCCGCGACCTCCCGCATCCGAGGCGGACGCTCTAACCTCTAGGCCACCGGAACGGTCATCCTTCGATAATGGTGTCTTAAAATCAAGGAAAGGGGCAACACAAATCCATTTATAGCTGTCCCTCAGTCCCTTAAAAATCAATTTAGTAAAGGAAAATAATGTTATAATTGTATGCAGATGATGATAACTCCTGCAGTAACCGACTTCTTATGAGTTTTTAAAATGCTGTTAAATCAAAGAATATCAAGATATCGATTGAATTCGTGTATATTGTGCATGGTTTGCTTTGCCTGACAAATGAAAGTTTTTCTAAGATCCAAATTTTCAACTAAAACGATTTATGTCGCCCAAAATAGTTTAATAATTGGTACCTTTGCCACGGGTATCTTAATAATGTGTCATTGCAACAGTGAAGGTTAGATTGACGGAGTTTTAATTGCTTCAACCTTTAAAAAACCGTTTCATTTTGTTCATTTCGACTTCTTTTATGGAAACGTATTTCAACTATATAACCAGAAAAAAAAAAAAATAAAAAAAAAAATGGACAATTAGGCTGATAAAGCAGACATTAATCATTACAAACTAGTTGACTTTGATAAAATAAACCATTTGAAAACAAAAATGAAGCGAATTTTACCAAGGAAAAGATGGATTCTTGGTTAAGTGTATCATGAATAAATGTTATATACAGAATATTGATGTGTAGCTGTAATAAATGTTATACACTTAACACCGGGATGTAACTATACTATAAATGTTATACACATGACATCGAGCTGAAGCATTAATAATGATTATACACAGGAGATCGAGTTGTAACTATAATAAATGTTATATACATGACGCAGGAGTGTAACTGTAATATAAATGGGGTACACGTGATATCGGGATGTAACTGTAATAAATGTAGGCACATGACATTGGGGAATAAGTGTACTAAATGTTACCTACATTACATATCGTGTAACTGTAATAACTGTTATGCAAATGAAATTGGATGTAATTGCAATAAATGTTATGCACGTCATCCTGTTATAGCTGAAATAAGAGTTAGACACATGACATCGGACTGTACCTGTAATATATGCTATACACATGACATCGGGGTGTAATAAATGTCAAACATTCGACATGGGGGTGTAACTAATAAATGTTAGACATATGTATCGGTGTATAACTATAATAAATATTATACACATGACATCGGGATGTAACTGTAATCAATGTTAGACACATAACATTGGGGTGTAACTGTAATCTATGTTGTTCGTATTACATCGTGGTGTAAAAGTAATAAATGTTATTTCAGTGTATTGGGGTGTAACGGCTAAATGTTATACACATAACATCGAGATGTAAGTGTAATAAAAGTTTAAAACATTATATCGGAGTTTAACTGAGATAAATGTTATACACGTGACATCCGGCTACAACTGTAGTAAAATATTATTAGACACAAAACATCATATTGTATCTGTAATAAATGTTACAAAAGTGAAAACTGTAATTAATGTTATATACATAACACTGGGGTATACCTTCAATAAATGGCATAACATGACGTATCGTGTAACTGTAATAAATATTGCACACATGCCATTGGGGTATAAATGTAATTAATATCACACACATGATTTCGGAGTGTAAGTTAATGAATTCTATTCACGTGACGTCTGGTGTAACTGTATTAAATGTTATTCACATCCGGATCTAACTGTAATAAATGCTATGCAAATGAGGTTGGTGTTAACTGTATAAAATGTTATAGACACGACATTGGAATCTAACTGTTATAAATGTTATACTCATTGCCTCAGGGTGCGTATGTAAAAAAGAGAAGAAAAAAACCCCATTAATTTCGCATGTGCGCTTTGGTTCTACACATTGCAGATGTTATAACTCATGAACACCAATCGATAAGTTTCAGTTCTTCGTGGTCTCCTTACTTCTGAGCTTACATAAGTGTCATTGACTCTTCTTAGTACACATATTTGATCAATAGTAGCCAATTATGACTGGCTGGTTTAAACAGTATTTATTGTAAAAAAGAAAGTTCTACTAGAAATCGCACACAACACCACATCAAGAGAGACAGAAAAATGAGTAATAATTTTAAGGTTTTTTTTTTTTTTTTGCTCCCTCTTCCCGTTAGATAGACGGAACAAATAAATGCAAAATTTGGTAAATGCAAATTAAATATTGAAAGAAAATTGTGCATAGACTATTCCAAAGTGCGAAAATTTGGTACTGACCTAGTTATAAGGAGAAATCTCATTATTTCTATTAAAACAGTTTTTGACGGTGCTGAATATTTCATAGCTTGCCTAAAGAGATTGATAGAGGCAGACAATTTATAGCCAAGATTTGTCCATAATTTTGGACAATGTGTCTACTGATAACAACTTTTTGCGCACTAAAGGAAAATGTTTTGCTGTTTCAGGTTCACCGCATCAACAAATGGTTCTTAACGACGAATGATTTTTGAATAGATCATCGTAATGACCCACATCTTAGCCGAAAAATGTAAAATAAGCGGTAATCTGTCACGTTGATGGTAAGAGGATGGAACGTTTTCTGCATTCCTATTTAAACATAAAGGTTTGATGTTATTCTCCAAAAGAAGAATATTTCATTCAGTGACTAACATCGGTAAAAATGAGTTTTGATACAAGTTAGTCCTGGCAAAAGGCTTTTGGAGGTTCTGCCAGTCTTTTTGATGGACGTTGTTGGCCGGAATTTAATCTCGAACACAAATGTGTTTTGCGCTAGAGTTGTCCCCTCGTGAATGAAACATTAAATCATGCATGACAGACACCTTTGTCAAAAGCGTTGGTGATACATGGAGATGAAGTATGTTCGTATAATACATAATGCCATCGAAAATAACTCGATAGATACCAAGAAATAAAATATGGCTATCTCTGCAATGCAATAATCCCCCATGAATAGCGTGGGAGATATATAAAGATAAAGTATAGCTGTCTCTAAGATACAACGATACATCTCTACATACTTTCGGGGATACGAAGAGTGAGAATGTTTCTATGATATATAATAATCCATCTAAATAACGTGCGGGATACAAAGATATACAGTGTGGTTGTCTATACAATACATTTAAACCTTTGTAAATAACGTGCGGGATACACATATATCTATATAGTATGGGTGCCTATACAACACTAAAATGCCTCTTAAACAAACTTAGAATGCACAGATACTGTGTGGATGTCTTTACAATTCAGTTACACATATGTAAATAACAGGGGTGATACACAAAAATAAAGTAAGGAAACCTTCACAATACAATTATACATATGTAAATAATCGTAGGGATGCATATTGATACAGTATGGGTGTCTATACAATACAATAATACTTCTTAAATAACAAGTGGGATACACAGAGATACACTATGAATATCTTCACAGCAACACATATATTTCATGGCCAGTCTCAGGAAACTGTTAAGTGACAACATAAGGCAAATCCAAGCGAGAGTTTGGTAGACAAATCTAAACGATAGTTTTGTGTAATATGTTTTGAACAAAACTCCATTCACAGTTGAATACAAGCAGTAGACACAGCATTCATATATTCCACCTTACCCTAGATTTATAGTCCAATAGTAGATATACTTTCTAAAGATTCAATAATTTTACGTTTAATATTCCATCTTTTCTTTTAATTTTGACGTTAACTCCCAAATGAACAAGAACAGCCGGTTACTATTCCCCAAATAAATATTTTGTAAGCACTGTTTCCTGTTCCGGCTTTATTCATTTTATCAGTTCATGCAATATACTCTCTTTTTACCGTTATATATATATAACATAAAGGTTTGATGTTATTCTCCAAAAGAAGAATATGATCCTATTATGATGCATTATGCACATTGTACATATTTTAAATTGCAAATTTTAATATTGTTATTCTAACTTAGGTTTCTTTCCTCATCATTATTTTAGTACGATTAGCATTGTACATTTCTAATATCAACTATTTATTGCAAAGATAAAAGGGAACTACATTATGACTTCCCCAAAACTATTCAACTATAGATTTATTTTTACATCTTCGTTAACATTTGTTAAACTCTTTGATCCAGCAGAGTTGTCAAATGAGAGAATTGTATTGACAACCCTGGAGAGCATCATAAAATGCCTTGCTTCATCTGAAATTCTTCACGTGGCACATCACTCAAAGACAGGCATACAAACATTGATTAACCAATTACATGCATTTCAACGCTCAGTGAGAATGAATCATTCGAACCACAGCAGAAGACCGCTCCTACTGTGAAAAACATTAGCAAAAATACATTGCTCTTTTCATAGAGTATTGGTATTTTTCAAAGGGTATTTCTTGTAGTAGTTATACCTAATACAAAAATATTTATGTCCCAAAATTTTACAACAATGTTTATAAAACTTTTAATTTTCTAACAATAATATGCAGTACTTGTTTGCAATTGAGAATTGGTACACCTAAACGTACCCGATAGAGAACGATCACAATGTTTTATCATTTTACATCGAATTGCACATTTATTTATTTTTTCCTTCACCAATACTCAGTTGAAACAAAACAGTGATGCATCTTAACAGTCCTAGTCCTGGAGTTAATTACCTGACAACGACAATGACTCGCCTAAGCAGAAGTTTGCGGGCAATTAAGCAGAGAAAGCTTCCGGATTAAAATTGCTTATCGTAGATAAATTCCCCCTACCAGTTCTCAGTTGGCGCTTAAGGGATGTAAACAAGTCTAGACTGGTGCTAAAACTTCATCAGCAAAATAATTAAAACAACGTGTTTAAGTGAATAGTAAGAGATTCGTGTTTCATCAGATCACATAATCCTAAACATTTACCCAAGCAGTTTATGACCTCCTGGCTACATCACGCAAACTGTCAACCAGGATAGAGGATCTGGTAAATGAACTAATGTACACAGTTCGTGACAGTTTAATGTATACTTTACCATTGATTATAGTGCACATCTGAAATGGATCTTTGCTTTTTAAACACTTATGGATCAGGACACACTACCTGATGTCATTGCAAGTCTGTTATTTTGACCTATGATTACATGCCACAATTATTTTAACTTCGGCCTAATATGTTCACTTAATATATGGAACATTCAAAACAGTTTTTCTTTGCATATGCATGTACCGGTAATATCAGGTGTTATTAAGCAAGCTGACCAGAAGCAGAAGTATAAGAAATTAAATGCCACTAGAATCAATGGCCCATTAAAATGTTTCTATAGAAAAAAAGCAAAACTTTTTCATAGGTGAAATCATTAGTGTCCGGAATAAAGTGAACTAGTTTGACCCTTACACGCGCATAGATAGATAGATAGATAGATAGATAGATAGATAGATAGATAGATAGATAGATAGATAGATAGACAGATAGATAGATAGATGGATAGAAAGGTGGGTGGATGCAGGGAGGGATCGATGGAGGAAGGGAGGGAGAGAGATGTATCCGTTAATCACTCTATTCATTAATTCGTCTATCATTTCATCAATACATCTGCCCATACAAACATGAAACAACATACATGCATGAACCTAATTTAAGACAGCAAGCATACGACCATAAAACCATACATACATGCATACATACATACATACATACATACATACATACATACAGATATAAACATATTATTTGGCAAGGCACATTGAAACGTTTCAGGAGCTATAATATAACTTATTACCATGAAATAAATCAATTAGGAGCAGGTGTGTAAGGATCGTTGATGAATCCTTCTGAGGGTTTGGTTCATTACTTGATGCCAATATCTCTCTTTACTGTCAGCCTTAGTCGCCGTATAAGAGGCTTGTTCGCGACAAATAGTGGGTATATGGGAAAGCGTGCCTGTAGCTTCCCGTGGGCCATTGGTTCTTACCAGGATTTCCCGGGTACTTCCTCCAGCAGTTATACTTGCCGCCATGTATGGTCGATCATGCGCAGAAAAATGGCTTTAAACACAAACAACAAACAACCTTGTATTTGTTTTCCGAACTTTTGAATCTGCCTCTATAATGCCTGTCATTTGTCTTTGAGTGTTCTCAAGAATGAGTTATATGTCTAGCAGAGATTGCATCATACTGCGTGCTGATGTGTGTATGTGTGTGTGTGTGTGTGTGATTTGGATTTTTAACGTAGCTTTAACAATTTTTCAGTCATATCTGCAGTGTGACAATTAATTGTGATGTCTAGCACTGGGGCATCATGCCGCAGACACGAAGCATCATGTCCCACTCAGTCACATTTTTCTGACACCAGGCCTAACAGTCCTAACACTAACCACTTAATGCTGAGCGCCAAACGAAGCAGCTGTTAGTACCATTTTTATAAGTCTCTAGTTTGACTCGGCCTGGGTTCGAACCCGCGACCTCCCGCATCCGAGGCGGATGCTCTAACCACTGGGCTACCGGAGCGGTACTACTGCGTGCTTATATTTGCAGACCAGATTCAAACCCATGTTTCAGTTTTGAACTAAAATTTGACTGGAATAGACATCTTAGCCTGAATCCCGAAGCTACTCATAAAACACATTGGTCGGTGTCTTTACTACGAAAATATCTGTCTAGATGGAATAATCTAATGGATATGGAATCCCGAAGCTACTCGTAAAACACATTGGTCGGTGTCTTTACTACGAAAATATCTGTCTAGATGGGATAAGGTAATGGATATAGTGCCTTTACTATTTTAAACATAAAAAGATGAATGACTTTTAGAATTAATCTCCTATTGTGGGGACATAGATAATCGATAAGAAAGTTGGATAATTGAAATAAAATTTCTCTGTGATTAGGAGAAATTTTATCATTTGGGTAAAATTATGTTTGGTATATCAGGTTATCGAAAATAGCGAAGCAAACATAGATGCAAAATTTCAATCAGCCTGTTATTGAATAATACCATCTCTATTTCAAAACAGAAATGCTCTGAATGCGTTAACTGTCTTTTTTGCTTAAACGTATTAAGGGCGTCCAGATGCATTTTTCTTTTTCTTGTCTTCAGATTAAGTGAGAACTTTTGATGCGGCAGTCTCATTTATAACATCATCGTCACTTTACAATAAAAACGGAAACATTCATGATAGCGAGAAAAAGGTTCGAATATGTTCCAATGAAATCACGGAATTCAAACCAAAATAAAACCAAATAGAAACGAAATTTTCTAGACGACCCAAATAAAAATTTTTGTCATATGTCATAGCAAAATTTCCACAGGAGTTCAAATTCCATTTTGATTGTGCAAACATGTTTTTTGTTTTTTTTTAGAAACAACTATGTCTGTGATGATGCAGACTTATTGGATATATATATTCTCTAGTTTGTATCCCGTGTTTTCTGTTCAAAACGTCATCAGTATAATTTTGTCTCTCTCTACTGTAATTTTGATATTCTGCAACATATCTGTTCATTAAATTGCTTGCTAAAGGGAGACAACTTTTTAGTCTTTGGTCAGTCAAATAAACAGGTAATTAAACGTGAAGTCAGAATAACATACAGACATGTAGACAGATATAGGATGTACGGGCAGATGGATGGATGGACGGACGGAGGGACGAACCGACCGACCGACAGACAGACAGATAGATAGATAGATAACATTTAAGGGTAGTACGGAAAAGTTTTAGTTGAAAAGAAAGATTTAAAATACATTGAAAACTCAGGAAGTTATTACAGTGGAGGATATACGGTAATATATTCACCAAATCATTATCTACGATCGGCGTCAGTTTAGGGACCAAGTTTATTGGAGCATCACTTGAGAGATGAAGAGCACTGGTGTTAGTACTATCGCTTAAACAATATTTTGGGCAAATAATCAAGAAGTATTATCTTCTGGCGTCAACCAATAATTGAACACGTTGCCCTGCAATGCAAGAAAAGCTTGAGAAAGTTTAACCAGTTTTCTTTTACCTCAAGCATGTCTCTAAAACATTCTTGATTAGGTCCCTAATTACTGGTAATATCAATCTTGGAGTGAGACACGTAGTACATGTAAAGAAAATAAAAATATTACGTAAATGAGGATTATCAGCAGCTCTTTGAAAATTAGTCTATAGTATAGACAAATCTAAAAGAAATTAAATACATATTCCAGGCGCCTAGTTTTAGATCTTTGTAATAGGCCCTTGTTCATTCTGGGCACCGTTTCAAATCTTCTCAAAAGTTTATAAATATGTAATTTTGTTCTGAATTTATGTAGGTTATTTTCCTTTCTTTAAAATTAAAATATATAGGAATTATAGCTATGAACTATGATATAAAATAGAAACGTACTATATTGAGCTAGAGAAAATTACTTTAGGGAGTACCGTACAAAATTATCGACACAGGAGGTTACTTAAGGCAGTATCGTACTCAGATTACTGATATAGAAGGTTACTTTAGGGAGTACCGTACTCAGACTACTGATACAGAAGGTTACTTTAGGGAGTACCGTACTCAGACTACTGATACAGAAGGTTACTTTAGGGAGTACCGTACTCAGACTACTGAATCAGAAGGTTACCTTAGGAAGTACCGTACTCAGACTACTGATACAGAAGGTTACTTTAGGGAGTACCGTACTCAGACTACTGAATCAGAAGGTTACCTTAGGAAGTACCGTACTCAGACTACTGATACAGAAGGTTACCTTAGTAAGTACCGTACTCAGACTACTGAAACAGAAAATTACTTTAGGGAGTGCCATACTCAGACTACTTATGCAGAAGGTTACCTTAGGGAGTACTGTACTCAGACTACCGATACAGAAAATTACTTTTGGCAGTATCGTACTCTGACTACCTATACAGAAAATTACTTTTGGGAGTAACTTACTCAGAATACCGATTAGATTCAATATCATCAGGGAATGTTACTGCCTGACTAAAATCAGCGTTATCTTGATATCCAGATAGACCAATAGTGGCGAAATCAAGTTCAATGTGTATTAATCAATTCTGAAATGCAGATTTTGCTGTGAGATATGTTGTTCAGAAGAACTGGCTGTACAGAAAGTGAGAAAATTCGCTTCTTTAATAAAATCTTAGAAATCTCTCTGAAAGCGTCCAGATTGGTTCTATTATGGCATATCCTGTACAAAACCCCTTTAAATGTAAATGCAATATACAGTACAAGGACTTGACTCATCCTGACAGGCAGCTGCATATAACGCATTTTGTGCCTTTCTATCACCTCCAGGGGGTATTATCACTTTTAATGCTAATTGTAAGACTCTTGCAATTATAGTTTCACTATATCTGACCTGTGTCAGATACTATTACGCTGTGTATGATCCATGGTGTATGCATTTAAAACTCTAATTCGTTGCTTCTATGCAGTCAGCGAAAACTGTTAACGCGCTTAGTGAATTCAAAGTGGATAAATGACTATAGAGTAGAGAGGTGATTAAAATCTAACTGTTATATTTTCTTACCAATATTTGCTGTCCTTTGCTTCTGTCTATATGCAAACGGTCGGTGCAGTGTTGCATCATTGGAGTCTTTTGGGATTAGCGCGAATTAAATTTATCTGCGTAATAATGCAGCGGTATGTAACCAGTTATTTTGATGGATACTTTTAGTAGTTAAAATTTTAGAAATTTATTTCAGTTTTTTTTATTGTAAATAACATGCTGTCTCTGAAATTAAATATAACATATAAATAAAGGTAATGAAAATCACATCAATTTTAATCATATGAATATTTACAAAAAAATAATATACTGAACTTCAGTGTTTCACTCATGAGAATATAAATGTGCTAGATAACTACACTTTAAAGCTTGGCAATGATGATAACGATACCTACAACGGAAAATGTAGAAGAATAACAAAACTGATCCAATAACAACATCTGATCTTAAGATTTCTTACTGGTATTTAATAGAAAAACAAATGATATCACAATTCGTCAAATCAGTTCACAAACTTGCCTGTATGTTTCCAGAATGGAAAACTGCTGTATGAATAATGATGCATTCAAACCAGATAACAATGTGTTGATCTGTGACAATCTTAAAATTCCACCGGGGAATGACTAAAGATACATTAAGGGAAAGAAAGAAAAACCAATTGTCTCGATTGGTAATTTAACATGCAGAGCATAAGATTATACAGCAAGGTTTAGGAGAACCTATACCTTGTTTTACCTTCTTAAAGCATAACCATAACTATGGAACATGCAATTTCAAGTATTAGATTATCAGCAGATTAAGTGAACTAGTTCGCAGATGAAGACGAACATAGTGGCTGAATTTTCAACTTTCTACAAGTATTGACTGATAAATATTGGCTGGGCCTTCTTCTCTCTGCAACGTATGAAATGATGAAGAGATAAAAGGTATTACCAGGCGAATCAAATGATGAAGTGATAAAGGTAGTTCCAGGTTAATCAAAATATAAAGTCTTAAATAATCTGAATATTAGGTGCACAGGTACTTAACAAATTAGCTACTACACAGTCTGATGGGCAGAAGCCGACAGTGTTTAATGCTAATGGAGATATAAATGTGGAGGAGAGCAGATAAAGATACAGATGATAACTTGCTGATAAAATGTAAACAACACTCAAGAGTTTCTAAGTGAAATTATATTCTGCTTTTGTTGGTTATTGTATTTTGATATTACCGTGAGACATATTGGTCCAAATGGGTATTATATTTCTACAACGCCTGTCATAAAATAAAATGGAAATGAGAATCCGCCATATGAAGAAAAAATTTACCCGGAAATGAAACAATCTGTTCAGCTTAACACATTATCATTTTTCTCTAAGGAATGCCGCTGTAATTTTTGGTTTAACATAAATCAATTAAATAATCGCAAATTATACGGGAGGCTTTTTATAGCTCAACAAAGTTTACACGTATCAATTTCAAAGGTTGGTCCAATTTCATTGATTGTACCATGTCGTGTATTTGGGTCGATTGATACGACGATAACTAGATATACTGACAATTCAGCTGTAATATATGTACAAGACATCATCACATCCTATAAAAGCGACATCTCCGTGAAATAAAATGTACTTTTGCTCATCTGATTTAATTAGAAAAAACGGGTTTGTACAAAGTATCATGAGCTAAAAATAGGACAGTTTCGGCTAGAAGCTTGTATTTCTCATAACACTGACAAATAACAGTGCAGTCTATGGGAAAGATTTAGCATGCAACTTGTATGTCAAATACTAACACAACTGTCAGTGTATCCTTCTTCTCTTAAGGACTTAAGATTCACATCATGCTCGCAAACCATCTGAACTAGTTGAAGGTAGAACGAATCACCCTGAACAGGCACGATTACTTCATAATCTATAATTGAAGTAATTATTAAGTAAATTCCATCTTATCATGAATACATCACTAGGGAGAAACTTATCAACGTGACAACTAATACAGTATTAATAGAATTTCATTTAATCCTCCCGGAATGAAGCTATAGGGTGTTTTAGTACTGTTGGATAAAGATGAATTTAATTCAAGAGGAACACAATGAATAGCTTTCCAATCACAATCGATCAATGTTTATAGGTGCAAAAATAAATTTCAATGTGTTACTAACTTCTGTCTTAATTGCTGTTCATACAATATCCTTTGTTACTACTATAAGCGGTTGTAATAATCGGAAAAATAAATTAGCTAACGTTTAGCAAAGTACCACCTAAGAAATCCAAAAGAAAGATAGCACAGATGCACACTTTATGTTTATGACAATCTGTCAATTCACTAAGTGTAATAGGGTGGTTGAGGTGGCTATCGACGTCTAGAGGATGATCGACTTGATGTTATCTCCCGGATCGAATGAATAATAAAAATGTGAAATTAATTGATGGGATAAATGGAGAACTGAGCAGATATATAGCATAGAACAACACGAGCCCCGTATATAGAATGCAACAAATTAATTAATTAGACCAGCAAAATCAAATGGCACAAGACACTTGAATTATACATTTCAGCCAGAAAATAATTACCAAAAGCTATAAAAAGAATGCAATTAATAGTTCGGTTAACACATATATGACAAATTTCATCATAAACTCTAGTGAACGTTTGGAACATGTCTGCATAACCTGACCTGGTTGCTGGCCACTTCGTATTCAACGAAGCTTGTCGAATGAAGTCAACTTGAGCAGCAACACTCTGTTTCCTCTGGTCGTCGTTCTTCGTTAAGGTGTGGATTCTCTAATCTGCCAGGGATCCTCTCTATTCGCTGTGGAACCGTTCTATCCAATGTTCTCACTTTGTGAAGTTCTCTCGTTCTGAAGTTCTGATGTGGAAGATATTTCCCTTAAAATAAGAGAATGCAAACTCGATTCCTGTTCGACATAACTTCCTGGAATGAACTAACAGTCCATCCCTACTCTCCGTCAGAATTAAGCCATATGGTATAACAAACAAACGCTAAGCAATAAAATAGTTTCAAGACACAATCTTTCAATAAATTTGTTTATACACCGCTTCATTAAATAATAAAGGAACTTAATTTATTTCCCTAATAATTCCAGCTACCATTACTAATTAATTGCAATCACAGTCTGCTCTCGCCTCATACATTTAACAAATAGGTCGCTGCAGTATGAACTATTAATTATTAACTTCACTAATAATAGACACATGTGCACATACGGTCAACAATAAAAAGCTATATGGTCCCTACCTTTTGTCCAATGCTAATACACCGATTCGAGGGTTAAGAGAATTCACATCTTAGTTATACAAGTGAATTAAACAAAATTTACTTCTTGCCTTCACTACTGTAATTGCTAACAATCGGCATTAACATCCTACAGACCAAATAATAATCATTTCCGAGCATACATGATTCATATTACATAAACAAAATATTCACATAATTATCGCAAGACTCCTATCAAGAAAAAATTGTAAGAAATTCTTAGAATACATGACTCATATAACATTCAAGATAAAGGAATTCAACCAATTATCTTATGACTCAGATCAAAGAAAAATTTTATGAAACTATGACACGATGCCTTGGTCTATTTCCACTTTTACAGAATCGTCTCTCAAGACCTCCAACCCATGTTCCTCGACCTATTTACGAGATAATATTCGCTATTCTTCTTGGAGTCAAGACTCATTTCCTTCCGCAGAACAACTTAGACTAACGAAGTTTTGGAGTAATACATTTATTAAACTGGAAACTTCGCCTGAGAAACCCACCCCTGATTAAACTTATTCAATCAGGTCTTAGGTTTAATTAACCGTCACAATTAACACGCCCATCCGTGGTTTGGTGAATTTTACATCCATCTCGCGTTTCGTACTAAACCGATCTCTGCAAAGTTTCAGCTTACGACAATTATTTTAGAAAGTACAGACGTTGTTTCTGTAATATTTCAATTCTTTGCATTCTCGGTAAACAGCCAAAGCTTCGTTCGTTAACCAGACACATATCGGTCGAACCTTATTAAGGATCAATTATGCTCCTACTAGACCGATTAAAGTACATGATTCTTATCCTTGCCATTGATTTAATTCTTTGCCAAATCAATTAATCAGCTTAAAACGGCAATGTATCATATGGCACCTGCAACGCTCACTAAGTTGTGTTACAATGATATCTACGTAATTCACACGGTTACAATAAATACAGAAAACCCATGTTTGCACTAGAAGCGATAGAAAATAAATTACGTATTAAATTTTAATAGAAATTCAGTACAGCGTTTAGTGTTTCTCTTTGTTATATTAAAGTGTAATCATTATGATGATTTGGGTAACCTTTCTGAATAACAAGATCTACAAAAAAGCATGTTTACTCAAAGAGAAGGAGATTCCTGACTAATCCTGGCGATTCATTAGAGAACTATTTAGAGGTACTGGTTGATGCTTACCATATTATAACAAAAGTTTTGATTCTTAGACAGTTTAAAAGTATTTATGTTATCAAGGAAAACATCCTTATTATCATACGCGAGCAATCCTATTTAGTTTGATTTTGTGTATCTTATGACCGTACCTTATAATCTTTAATCTCAGACTCCTTTGCGAGAAATACCTTCAGCATCAGCAGAATCTATACCATGTCTTTATAGGTTTCAAAAAGGCCTTTGATTGGGTATAGCATGCAGTCTTATGGGCAACTATGAGGAAGTACAACATCAGCTCAAACCTGGTGCAGGTTGTTGAGCACCTCTATGACAAAGCCACCAGTGCTTTCCTCATCAATGGCAGCAGAGGAGATAGGTTTCAAAACAACAGTTGCAGTAAGACAGGGATGTATACTGTAACCTACACTCTTCAACATTTTCCTGGAAAAGATCACCGAAGATGCCTTGCATGACCACAAGAGCACTGTCAGCATCAGAGGAAGAACAATCACCAACCTTCGCTTCGCAGATGATATTGATGGTTTAGCAGGATATGAAAAAGAACAGGCTGACTTGATCGAGCGCCTCGACGCAACCTCCACAGCATAGGGTATAGAGATTAGTGCAGAAAAAACCAAACGGATGACAAACAATGCCAATGGCATCAGTGCAGAAATAAAGGTCAGTAGACAGAAGCTGGAAAGAGTCATAAGCTTCAAGTACTTGCGATCAATTATCACAGATGAGGGCTCCAAACCAGAACTACTTTGCAGGATTGCCCAGACAACAGCAGCAATAACAAGGTTGAGACCAATATGTAAAGATAACAACATTGCTTTTGGTTCCAAAATAAGGCTGATGAGCTCGGTTGTCATATCCATCTTTCTGTATGTTTGTGAAACATGGACGCTCACATCAGATCTACAAAGAAGGATTCAAACCTTCGAAATGAGATGGTTCCGCAAGATCTTGGGCATCTCATACATTGACATGTAAGCAACGATGAAGTCCACAACAGGATCCAACGAACCATTGGATCCAATGAAGACCTCTTGACCGCTGTTAAAATGCTCAAACTGAAGTGCTACGGTCATGTCTCAAGATCACCTGGACTGGCAAAATCAATCTTGCAAGGCACAGTACGAGGGTGCAGAAGAAGAGGCAGACAGACAAAGAGGTGGGAAGACAAGATTAAGGAGTGGACAGGCATGGGATTTGGAGATTCCCAAATGGCAGTATAGAACAGGGAATGATGGAAAGAATTGGTTGTAAAGTCAACTGTGGTGCTCCAACGACTTCTTGGGTTAAGGGATTGATGATGATGATGATGATGATGATGATGATGATGTGAGTATATGTATTTCTTGATAATTTCCTTTGCTGTTGAAGAAACAATATTTTTCCATTTCGACTTTTTAATTCGTTTTGATTGCACAACTTTTAATACTCATTACAAATATTTTTCGTTCTTTGACTTTGACTTTAAAAAACCCAAAGATAACAAATTTTGTTCCCAGTAAATGAATAAGAAATGTCACTTTTTAAAATAAGTCTAACGTTGCTACCACTTGAGAGTTCCGAGTTATTAAGGTCAATCTTTATTCATCCCGGACTGATAAGGTGTCAACATACATAAATGTTGTATAATTTCATGTCGTTGTACAAGTTTTCTGTTTCAACATGGATACACTATGAAATTATATCAGTCATTTTGAGTATTATTATATCTCCCTTCAACTTACTTTAAAATTTATACATGTATCATTAGGAAAACATTCACTGTAAATCTACGTTAACTTAGTTCGCTTCATTTGATTTTATGCAGACCGTGTGCTAAACCGTCACCAATAACTGTTCTCCCGTCAAATGCATTGTCCTTATTAACATTTATTTTAGGTTCTGGTCCACTCGTCAAATTCTTTATTTGTTTAACATTTTAAGAGTTTGTCAGATTTAAGCTTCGATTATTGTTCAAACATTACAACTCCTTGTATATTTTCAGGTTTAAAACCAACTAGATGTACATTTTAGGTTTCTCTTGTGAATGAGTTGCTTCTCTTTGTAAGGTAGGTTACAGTTTGTAATGTAGCTAAACGTTGTTTATGTTTCGTAATGTACCTCTGTAATCATGGTCAGCTTCCTATGCAAATCTGATGAATTGTTTTCATCTGAAATTACTTGTTTGGATTTAGCGGATAGTCCTCGAAATAACGGTGAAGCCGACTTCCCAAATCCACATAAATCATACAAGCGGTATAATAATTATGTTGAATATTGAACCGTTTCTCTTATTCCCATCTCTTTTACACACCTTCGACCATCTGAAGTTTCTTACGCTCTTATTTTGCCTCTTATCCCACGCGTAGGGATTGTTGGCGCCTGGATACATAATGAGTGACTTCGACCTTGACCTTACGCACAAACCATTAGACCTTTTCTCTCTATCTTTGTTCAAGTATTATATATGATTTCCTTTAGCATATCTTTGTGAAATTAATAATTCTATATTTTGTTCCAGTCTCGTGGATCAGGAGCATGTAATATTATATTTAAATGTCCAAGGTCTACATCTGATATCTTTGCATTTGCATCGTCAGCTAGTCACGTCGATCACAATAATGGGATTTATCTAGTTTGTAATGTTCAAAAGGTCATGCCTAAATACCTAAAAACGTCAAACATCACGACAGTAACTTTTACGACATTATAATTGTGTAGATATATTGCTGTTTGAAGGTTTGAAGTTTTATCAATGGTCATTCGAATTGTCTGATTCATTCAGTGATGATTTAATAATTCATGTGGTGTTATAATTGCTTATAAAAACGATATAAAAACTATTGTTCAGCCATTTGGATAAGTGTCCTTCCGCAAATATTGAGATTTAGGTGTTTCTTTTCATTATTTAAATTTGTTGCCTATTAATTCTCATCGCCGCATGAATCTACAGCTGTCTATACCATTCATTACCGTCTTGTCTGTATACGGTTCGCATGGACTAAAGCATCCACAGCAATATGACTTATGAACTGAAATATATTTCACGTTGTTGTTTGATATGATTATTTCCTCTGGATCCTTTTCAACCAATGTATTGACATAAAAGCGACTGTCATAACCGAATTAGTTATGGATCAACAATGTGTTTTGATGATGGATGAACAATGTTTTGATGTGGATTTAGAGAATTTCGATTTCAGTCGCATTGTCAAGTGCTATATATGTACATTCTAGGCGATCGTGGTCTCGTTCCTTTTGATGTGTAATTGTATGTAGTATACATTTGCAAAGTTGCAATATCTTTCATATAAACCTTTGAATAATAGGGTTTTAAAATTGTACTCTTTTAATTGCATAAACACTTGTTTTATCACTTTATTCTACGCATCGTAAAATACCTTATTCCTTATAAGACTTTGTCGTTTTTAAACTATTGGTTCATGTGTCTTGTGCTTTGGTGCGATGTAGAAACAACACGCTGATGCAATGTGTACAGTTGTTTTTCAATGTCTTGGATGAGTCAGATAGTTGGGAGTAGTACAGTGATGTTGTTTAGCGTCAATGGGAATTAGCATTACAGACCCCCCCCCCGGGGCTGTATAGCGTCACGATTTATAGCGTCAAAATATCACCCTGGGGCTGTTTAGCGTCAATGGGATAGAATAGCCTCAAGATTTATAGCCTCAAAAGCACACCCTGGGATAGTATAGCCTCAATGGGAATTTTGTATAGCGACTAGCACACCCTGGGTCTGTCTACGGACAATGGGAATTTTGTATAGTGACTAGCACACCCTGGGGCTGTTTACGGACAATGGGAATTAGCATTACAGACCCACCCACCCCGGGATAGTATAGCCTCAAGATTTATAGCTTCAAAAGCACACCCTGGGATAGTGTAGCCTCAATGGGAATTTTGTATAGCGACTAGCACACCCTAGGTCTGTCTACAGACAATGGGAATTTTGTATAGTGACTAGCACACCCTGGGTCTGTATAGCCTCAATGGGAATTTTGTACAGCGACTAGCACACCTTGGGACTTTATAGCCTCAATGGGAATTTTGTATAGGGACAAGATGAATGGCACAGTTGCAACAATGTAGCAAGGACCGTGACGTCATGCCACCTGTGTCATTTCTATATACAAACACGAATCATTCGCGTCCGTGTTTGTGTATAGCAA
>JAECUM010037281.1:0-46007 GCA_016617855.1 Megalonaias nervosa
AATGATATACCACTCGTTGTATACATTTTTCATTAAAAGGAAACTCAGCAAGCTTCGTTTCCTTTAATTGAAAAATTGATACATCTCGTGGTATATCATTGATACAGCGTACATACTATATATATATATATATATATATATATATATATATATATATATATATATATATATATATATATATATATATATATATATATATATATATATCCTCTTTTTTCTGCAACTGTGTTTTACTAATAATTATTTTGCATTACGTCTTAACGTTCAAGAAAAATACCCCAGTCACAAGCACATTGATACCTAATTAAATTAGGATTCCCATCATCTAATAAGTCGAAACCATTGTTGTTAAAAAGGAGATCATTGTGTTAAATAACCAGATTTTATCCTTATCATATCCCACTCATGATGATGTGGACTTTTGGGCCTCTTGCAAAGTTTGTTAAAATGTTTAAAATGAACGGCATTATTGTTAGGACTAAATCATTTGCATCGCCACGTAATGGAATAGAACATTCAAACAGCAGTATCTTAATTTTAAAGTAAATATGAAAGTTGTAAACACATTTAATAAGATCAGGAACACTTGCATATCTTGAAGGCAATATTATATGCCACATTTTGTTGGTGTCATCCACACTGCCCAGGGTAACTGATACTCTCATAATTTCGTATTACACTATGCTGGGTATCGATTCACTGAATCTCCGCTTTCAGATGGCAGAATATAATTATTATTATTATTAATGTTGACAAGTTTGTATGGGAAAGATTGAGTGTCAGCATAGTAAATATATTATCTCGTTAAACATGCTTACAATATCGGGATTAGGATTCCAGGTACACTGTGCTTCAGGACAAGGAAAGTTCTGTACTTGTAAATTATTAATTTACTTTTAAAAATCTAAAGCCCATTAAATAGATTATGTAAAAAGTGTGTATGGCTGTTCTTGTACAGACAGATAGATAGTGTATTTACCGTTTTTCAACATTAACGTGAAAATTGTCTGTCAAGTTCTCTCTGCAATCGTTTCATTCTCTACTGTAGTAGCAGTTTAAGATCTAATTTCAATCACGTAATCTTTACATATCCGGTATTTCATTTTTCAATTTCCACTATAAACTTTTTTCTGTTGCATTTATAACATTTTGCACCATGTTGTATCGGAGAGACACTGTTTTGGGCACGACTGGACTTCGACCACAACATACAAAGCTGGTTGTATCATTTATTTCTGAGTTTAATTTCATTACTATTAAATGTGAAATTGAAGTTATTAAAAGTTAGAGCTTTAGAATCTTAATATCTACACACAGTTTAGGGTGTCTTGGATTTTACTTCAATCATTTCACGTAACAATGCCTCTCACATCAACTGATATTGTCTAATTTTGTAGAAATCCTATGTGACTGTATGTTTTCTTGATGCATTATTACTGTACATGGTAAATATTTTGTTCAAGAAAAATGCGTAGTTGATTGTGTCGCTTGTAGAGTTGCTACACCTTTTTTTGAAGAAATTTGAGGACAACTGAAATGACCTTATGGTTGCATAACTATTTGTTTGATTTGCATTGAAAACTTTTCCTTAACGTTCTTGTAGAATATCTTGTGGCTTTTGACATGGTATCTTCATTTCGGCTTTTGAGATGTAGTTGCTGTATCATATTTTATAATATTTATCTTTTCCATTTTTAAAAAAAATTAATTATTACCCAGCTAACACTGTTTACATTCAAGACGTCTTATCACATTCTTCATGCGTACCATTCTGTTTCTTACTGGTAGTGTTCCTGGATGTACTTTCTATATTTCTCTCGGTTATTTCGCTCATCAGGCATGTTTTAAATCCAACCGTTTCTATTGCACCCTGTTTGTCATATCTGTCCCATTCTAGAAACACATTATCTTTCAAAAACGCTCAGTTTTCATGCAACGTGATCTTGCGATTTATTTATTATTTTTCCTCTGAAATTCTTATTATAATGGCATAATATTTTCGTCCGACTCCGAAGTGTTAAACGATGCATCATACCCCTTTCATTTCACAAGCGCGTTATTCCCTTTTACGTTTCATTCCTGTTCTTCAAGATATTTTGAACTTTGTTCATGTCACTTTGTTTACCATGTATAAATAGCTCTTGTTCATAAAAAGCCTTATATCTTTTCGTTCAATGTCTTCCAGTTTCTAAGCCACTGAATCATATAAATACAATTTCCTGATTTTCAATATTTCTTTAGTAAATTTAGGAATGATGCCCTTTAAAAAAATTGTCTTGTATTTCGAAATTCTAACTTTCACATTTTAAATCGAGGTCATCCAAGTATATAATTTGTCATGTTACATACATACATACATACATACATACATACATACATACATACATACATACATACATACGTACGTACGTACGTGCGTGCGTGCGTGTATGTGTGTGTGCATGCTGATCTAGTGATTTGCTTAAAATCATGTTTTGAAATGTTCTCATAACTCTTAACCAGAACATTACAATGGAAAAAAGGTGTTACTATAGTAGTATAGGTCTATCAAATATAGTACAGTCATGTCAAAATATGTTCTACTCTAGATGATCATTCACTAGATGAGAGCTTTCATGCACTCTAAGTGTTAATACTTCATGTATGTTACGCCATTAGAAATAGGTAATTAACTTTTTCAAACACTTGTCAATAAAAGATTGGTCAAGGACATTTAAATATCGCGGCTTGCGGTTGAAAAGGTGTAAAGTTTATGGTCTATGCCTTCTCATTCAGCGAAATCATTTTGCAAAGCAACTGAAGGTCAATTCGTCGAAGGTCATACATATTTCATCCAGAATAAAACCCAAACAGAACAAGAATAACAAAAGTTCGTCGTACCAAATATGATTGGCCAATCTCAATCTTATCTTCCGCTCCTAAAATTACGTATGCCGGTTATTTCGTGACACAGTTTTACAGTTTAAATATTTGGAACTTAAGTAACTGACGAATCCTTAAGCTCCACTTACCTGCCACCAGCTGTCATTAAATCCGTGACTATTACAAATATGATCCACTGCGGCGCTACATACGGTCAAGCCATACTTTCATGTCTCAGGCAACAAATTATTGTACGACTTGCGGAACTTGCCAATGTGTGGTATACTATATTAAATACCGTATTTAAGAATCTAGGTCAGTGATTGGTTGAAAATACCAACAGGAGACATTAACGTCTTGTTTCAGAAGAATGCAATAGTTAGCTTAAACCTAAAATCGTTATCATTTAATGGCTGTCGCCACCCAGAGATTATTGGGTGCGCATAGTGTGATCTCAAAGGGCCGGATTTTTATAGTGTTTACATACAAGGAAATGACTCTCGAAAATGAACTGAGCAGCACCACATACCACCAAAGAATAATAATTTGGTCAAACAATAGCATTACGGACTACGGGAAATGAATTAGTTGTCTACGCCCATAAGGCTTTATAACGTGAGGACAAATCGGTTCCTAAGCTTCGCTGACTATAAAGCGACACCAGTGACGCGCAGATACCTTGAACGATTTAAGTATATATTGTTCAAATCTATTAACTTCTCTGTTTTTGTTAAATTTTTGTCGAACTTGTTTTGGGAACCAACGTGACAAAAATTCTGATGGAAAATCTTATGGTGACAAAGCCAATAAATAGAATTCGATCAGGTGCGGAAAGGTCTTGCACCAATATTCCCAGTCATTCATTTTGCAACCGAGAAAAAGTTGGATGCCGCATAAAATGGGCAGCACCTTTTTAAATCAGTATATCGACTACATTGCATCGGTCGAAAGAAGAATAATGAACTCACTTGTACTAAACAACAAAACAAGAAACTAATAACTTCACTGAATAATGTTTCGCGTTCGTCTTTACACGATATATCGTTATATTTCCCTCATCTTTAAAATTCATTGAACATATAGACAAAGCAAACTGGTTGTTGTAGTTGTTGTGGGTTTAACGCCATTTTTCAGCACACGATAGGCTATACATGGTGGCCAGTATAATTGGTAGAGGAAGAAGCCCAAAAGCTAGCTGGCAAAATGTGCTTCATTCAAAGGCCAGTTCGATGGGTTTGAATCTTATTCAAGACAAAAATCCCATCCTGTCGAGAGTTATAGAATATAGCAGCGTTAAAAGGATTATTTTGAGGCGGTGTATCTCTCTATGCAATTATTTTGTTCACAGTTTAATTTTTTAACCGATCTGAGAAGCGTCATGGTATGTATGTATGTATGTATGTATGTATGTATGTATGTATGTAAACTGTGTGTCTTTGATTCTAGATTAAGCATATGCAACCAACGGTCCGCAATCGGATTTTATCAGGTTACATTGACATCATACTGGTACATTTGCAAATCGATATCTGGTCCGCGTCCTGGAGGAAATTACTCATACATGTTTTAGCTCTGATTTTTTTCGAGACGATCACATCTTAAAAATAAGTCTACATATTTGAATTAGTCGATTTCTAGACCATTGTCAAAATATTACAAATCAAATGACGCATTATCTGGCAGTTTTCAAATGAAACAATATCTGGCAATCTTCAAGTAACACATTATTTGACAACCTTTAAATCACACATTAGCTGGCAGTCTTCAAGTAGCACATTATTTTACAGTATTTAAATGACACATTATTTGACAGTCTTCAAATGATACATTATTTGACAGCGTTTAAATGGCACGTTATCTGGCAGTCTTCATGTAGCACACTATTTTAGTCTTCAAATGACACGTTATTGACAGCCTTTAAATGGCACGTTATCTGGCAGTCTTCAAATAACACTTTATTTGACAGTATTTAAATGACACATTGTTTGACAGTCTTCACATTATCTGACAGTCTTCACATAACACGTGATCTCATGGTCTTCGACGAATTTTCAGATCAAAGACAGGAAAGATTAAATAAAACGCATTGAAACCCATTTTTGACGTATTATCAAATTTATGTATATATGTCTCCGACTTTATTTATGAGTGACATATAATGTTCTTTATGTGATAAGGGTATCGTGTCTCAGAGTTATGCTAGATTTAAACAACCAGAGGAATACTAGATTTAAACACAACCAGGGGAATACTAGATTTAAACAACAAGAAGGAATACTAGATTTAAATACAACCAGGGGAATACTAGATTTAAACAACAAGAGCAATACTAGATTTAAACAACCAGAGCAATATTAGATTTAAACAACCAGTGCAATACTAGATTTAAACAACCAGTGCAATACTAGATTTAAACAACCAGTGCAATACTAGATTTAAACAACAAGAAGGAATACTAGATTTAAATACAACCAGGGGAATACTAGATTTAAACAACCAGAGCAATACTAGATTTAAACAACAAGAGTAATATTAGATTTAAACAACCAGTGCAATACTAGATTTAAACAACCAATGTACACTTTCCGTACGATTTACCACTTTAATTGCAAGAAGTTGTTGTTGTTGTTGTTGTTGTTGTGGGGCTTAACGCCATTTTTCAGCACACGATAGGCTATACATGGCGGCCAGTATTAATGGTGGAGGAAGAAACCGGGAAACCCACGAGAAGCTACTGGCAAGCTTTCTCACATATCCGCATTCGCCGAATCCTAGACTCGAACCCACGCAGACAGAGGTGAGATGGCAGTGATCCGTAACGGAGAGCGCTTCAGACCACTTGGCCACTCGGGGCTCCCAATCGCAAGAAGTAGAGAACGAGATAAGGAAAAGGATTTCAAAAGGTGGGTTTAATATGCGTACTAATATGTTCGAGTTGGGACATGTGTTAAAATATTAATCAACTTTACCAGATTTTATCAAAGTTAATAGTAGTGTGCCCTAATTGTTGTGGTCAAAGGATCTGATCGATGTAGATCAATTGGTAGACAGGTAATAATGTTCTATGGTCTTTTACAGTGATCGCAGTTAATGGACAGTCTGGTTTGAAAGATATAGCCAAAAGTGGCATAAGGTAATAAAAAGAACGTTGGCATAATTGATCAAGTGTTGATGAATACAAACATAATTGATAAAGGATTGATGAATGCAAAGTACCAAAATAAAAACATAGCATTGCAAGCTGACCTGTCCTTTTTCTCGCCCCAACCTTTATTGATATTTATCCATTTGTCTAATAATTTTATCCGTCTGCTAGATGCTCGCTCAGCATATATGTTCCTTACTCTCATCATTGTGTGTGTGTGTGTGTGTGTGTGTGTGTGCATTTCTTACTCTCATCATGTTGAGTCTGAAACACACTAGGTTTATACGATTAATAATTTAATTGCCAGTTTTTTAAATCTAATGCCTCATGGTTACATCTGATAATAAATATCCAGTGCAAAATATGTTTAATAACTGGATTGTTAAAGTAAGCTCTTTGTCAAGGAAGGTTGATTTATTTGAATTTGCTGTTTCATGCATACAGTTTTCTCTTGGTTACAATATTCCCCTGCATGCGTCATTAGCGTTAAACCCGGATACGGATATTGTTTGACTTTTTACTTTTGAAATAAAATAGAGATCAATTCCAATATATGTTCTTTATTTTTATAAAAGCTCCAAAATGTCGGTACTCCAAATAAATTATGCAAGCTGCCTCAGAATCAATCTTAAGAGAAATAAAAATAGTCTGTGCCATGGAAATGCCACTGCTTTCATACAAAATGTGTCAGTTTGGGGGTTGTTGTTGTTGTAGATTTTATTGAGCGGTTAATTTTACAGTTGCCAACTATTTTTATGAATACAGACTTCGTGGAAGGTTGTGAAAATTGTCCACAAATGAAAACTGCTTGTCAAAGACATAAATCTGATTTTCGCAATCAATTGATTATCATAGATTATCTCGACAATGAAACCGGCTTTTTGTCACTATGCTACATTTCAATTTCAAGGTCAGAGATATATACATCTGTACCACTTGTATAAATCTTTAGTATGACTCGGCGAGGGTTCGAACCCGCGACCTCTCGCGTCCGAGGCGGACGCTCTAACCACTTAGCGATTGTATTGCATCTGAAAGCCTAACTTTCATTAAAATTTATTCATTAATATAGTCACATGACTATTATCAGGCTTTCACAGTAAATTATGCCGAAAGTGAACACACACACACACACACACACACACACACACACACACACACACACGTCGCCATTTCACTTTTAGCTGGAACGGAAACCATTCGATTCAGGCCGACACTGTACAAAAGTTCTCGTAAATACCTTTCGTGTGATTGATTATTCATATAATACATGGCTAGGGTCGGTGTGAATTTTTGTCTCAAAGCTAGTATCGACATAACAAAAACCACTAATCCATCCTTTGTGTAATCTAATGCACAATCTTCCGAAACGCAGTAAATTAAAAACACCAATTGCAGTCCACCAACTGAAAGCTGTATGACCTTGTAAACGGCGTTAATAGACTTTTAATTGACTTCGCTAATCTTACAGTAATGATCCAATTAAACGCTTCATTGCATTATTCTAAAGACACCGATCAGCTACCGGCTTAGTTTTGACACAAAATGCTAGACAATTTGACAATGCGACAATGAAAGAGATACAGTATCTAGCATTTAAGTGAGTGGGGTTTTTTTTGGTTTGGTTTTTTCTTTTTTTAAATTACATTTGTGTGTGTGTGTGTTATTCCTATTTTTGATGTAGCTTTAACAATTTTTCAGTCATATCACTACGATGTCTGCAGTGTGACAGGTTATAGTGATGTCTAGCACTGAAACATCATGCCGTAGACTGTAGCATCATGTCCCACTCAGTCACATTATCCTGACACAAAGCCGACCAGTCCTAACACTAACCTCTTACTGCTGAGCGCCTAGCGAGGCAGCTGTTAGTACCATTTTTATAAGTCTTTGGTATAACTCGGCCGGGGTTCGAACCCGCATCCGAGGCGGACACTCTAATCAATCTGGCCACTTTTCATAAATAACTACACACATCCAAATATTACAGGCATGGTCTTCCTAAGTGTTAACATTTAGAATCCACGCTGCTATGTGCCCCACAAACCTTTAAGCTTTATCGGAAGTCATGATTATACAATTAAGAAAAACTTTGTTGATTGTGATTTTAGACCAACTAATCAAAACGCGGACAATGCGAACTGTTTGTGAAAAAATGTGTGTGTGTGTGTGTGTCTTGATAGTACGGATTAATATAGAAATGTTTTACGTTCTTGTCGAAGTTTCCCAGAATTACTTTGAGATCTTAAGAAAATAACGATTGCATTTTTTTTGTTGTCTTAAACATTAGTTATCATAGCCACAAAGACAAATCTTTTAACGAAATCAAAAAATTCTCCCAAGAAAGACATGAAAACTTGTGGACTGCAAATATGCCAAATGCTGTTAAAACAGGGAAAGCCTATTTACTTCTCTCATTAAAGAGATAAATGCAGAGCATGAACACCATGTTACGAGTCTATGGTCTTAAACAAAGTAATAGAAATGAGCGAAACCAACAAGTTTTGCAAAATTCAACAAATAATTTATTTCCATAGAATACAAAGTGAACATTTAAAAGCGCTCTCAATATTGTGAAATAAACCCCAATATGACAAGTTCAAATATATGGCGTTCCAAATTAATGCCAGTGGTGTTACAAATAAATTCCAAATTAATGCCAGTGGTGTTACAAATAAATTCCAAATTAATGCCAGTGGTGTTACAAATAAATTCCAATACTGAATGTGCTGGAGTGCTTGCAGTCTCGAAAGTGCTAATGTACCAATGGTCCGGAATGGGGTTATGTGTTAACAGTCTTGATGTAACACAATAATAAATCCTCAAGGTCCTTGAATGAATTCACAATATTTCCAAAATAATAATTCCAGTGAATAATAATTTGAATAAATAATCCACCCAGATTAAAAACTGAACACAGCGATAAGAATGATTCCGCTTCGGATATTAAGATAGAAATTAGTAATTTTGAAGTAAACAACATTATAAAAAACTAAGACATAATAGCAGAGACAGGGTGTAGGTCAGTTTCATTTTTAAAACAATAAGCAATACAAATTAAATATGCATAACACACACACACACACACACACACACACACACACACACACACACACACACACACATATACATACACACACACACAAACAAACAACCACCTGTTAAATTCATCAAGAACCCTAATCCATTTAATGGGCAAAACGGGCAATGCTAAAGTACCAAGAGAAGACGCGAGAGAAATATTGCATGAAACAGTTGTGACTGTGTTCCACATTAATGAAATCACTCCAAATTAAACATTCGTATTTTCTTTCACGCTGATAATTGATACAACTGTCAACGCCTGTGCTAAGAATGAACCATTAGGACATTGTAGAGTGCTGTGTCTCGCCTGCATCGCCTGTACATAATCCCCAAACCAGCTCCGTCAGTATAGCAACAAAAGTATGTCATTGCAACTACAATGTACCTGTATTTGTTGACCAGTTGAGGAATTTTAGCTTTAGTAAGAGTAATTAGAGATATCCAGCGGATGAGAAGGTTCCAACATTTAATACGCTACTGATCATGTGCACTTTTTTCAGGATCAGTGGCACGACCAGACTGGACAGTTTAGTATTATCATAAGTTTCTTTCCTTTAAAGTTAGTTGAACATACATGTATATCTGATTGAAGTAGCAAACGGATGCAAGGAAGTAAATCTTGCATGCCGAATGTATGCGATTAAATTGATGACAAAAATCATGCAATGCATACGGTGAATTTATTCTCGATTAAAGAATTATGCGACATATGACTTTTTAAAAAAATTTCTCAATGTAGCGTAGACGGACATCGGATGGACTAGTAAATAAGCAAGCCTTCACAGAAGTCCCATTTGGGTGTATAAAAATACACATGTAACAATTTAATTTTGCACCGGTCTGTAATTGACACTTTCTTAGCCAACTAAAACTGCTTTAACAAAAAGCCTGTGCATCGAAATGAGATAGTACTTTGGTATTGCGTCGGTGTGCGAGTTTGCCACTTCGGCCAACCATGTGTGTATGTACATTCGGATTACAAGTACATATACATCAAAATCGACGATATACCTCCCGAAAGTAATATATCTACGCCTGGATGCGGAGCATGAGACGCAGTCCATTATTGTCAGGCGCCCCCCATTTGCCACTTCGATGTATTATTGTCAGGTACATCCCAATTGCAACTTCGATGTCAGTCCTACGGATCATACCTCGAATGTGTGCCGATAGATGCCATTAGTTGCCTTTCGGACCAAATCGGTTATTTGCGTAACAAGAATTTACCGAAAAGCTGTGAATGCATGAAAACTTTTAACTTCTTAATTTTTCGGTCGATCCTACTGGCAATCCAATAGTAGAAACAGCAGGGGTTCCGAATTTATTGCAGTTTCTTATTTGCAATGAAATTTCCTGCGAAACAAAGTGATTTTTCTGCAAATTACTGCGCCGATATATCTGCTCAGGAAGTGAAATCTGTTACCCATTGCATGTTGCTTTTGTTTACAGTCCGGCCTCTCAAAACATGCCGGATAACCTACGACAAGAAATTCATCGTGAATTCATCGTTGAAAGTAGTTTCAATTAACGTATGATTTATTAGGATTTGACACAGTGGAAAGTTCAGTACAGAGAAACAAATGTGGGGACTATCGTTCTAGTTGAGATATGCCTTATACTGTTTGTTATAGGTCCAAGCAGATAAATTATGTGTTTATGATGGGGTGATTATATAGCACATATTTGCTAGTATGGCTTCCAGTAACTGTTTAAAACATAGCTATATGGTACTTAAAGAGAGGATGGCGATGAATAGAGGAACCTACTCGGTTTGTCTACTCAGCCATTGAAAACTGTGAGGGAATAAAAACAAATCAAAAGAAATATAAGTCAAAATGATAAAAGGAACTTTTATACTGGATGTTAGAAAACATCACAATGAAGCAAGTCTATCTCAAAATGCATTCATTTTTTTATATTCATTTTGGTTAAGACGTTGATTGGTAAAGTGCGGCATTGTGGCATAAGCTGATATCCCA
This sequence comes from Megalonaias nervosa, assembly GCA_016617855.1. Lineage (NCBI taxonomy): Eukaryota > Metazoa > Mollusca > Bivalvia > Unionida > Unionidae > Megalonaias > Megalonaias nervosa. Next base: position 11,071 of record JAECUM010037281.1, read on the forward strand.
TGTTAATGAACCATTTTACATTATACAATATTAATTACTAATACTAATTGTTAACTGATCTTAACATGGTTACATATACCAAATGAGCAAATGCCCGTATATTTGGGAATGTTTGGGATCAGAAGTTTACAGTCATTACATAATACAGAATCTCATTGTACCTATAGTGGATCTCTTATGCACATATTTGGCTCTGTGTACTAAAGTGTAACAAAATGTTATTTCCATCATGAATTTGCTTATGTATAGTAATATATTTAAATTTAATACTTCGACAGAGTTCGGTGTTGTAGCATCAGCTGATTTCGCATTCCAATTAACCATTCTAATTAATTATTATCAACCAGCACTCTTAAAAATACACTAGAAATGTTCAAACGGGTCATCTGAATTAAGTTTGCACAGTTGATCTTATTAGTACATTGTACATGTTCCAGATATATAAATATCCATCCCTGTTTTACAAGTTTTGAGGATCAGAATTTTCCACTTAGTTGATGATATAGAATCTATTGGCACATATAGTTGATCTGCGAGGCACATCATGGGCCATATTCACTTGAAATATCTAAAAATGATATTGTCATCATGAATTATTAGGTTACTTACGATAATATCTTTAAAAGGAGTACATTGTCACTTAATTTCCCTGTACACTAGTATGTATTAATTGTTGCACCAATGATCACACCTCACCATCCCCACAATGCCCTAAATTTTATGATAGCTAGTGTACCTTATTAGTTATTTAGCCTGTAGAAGGTTGAACATAATCTTACAAAAATACTTGTAGAAACTTAGTATATTTTTGGTATAAATAGTCGCTTTAATATATGCCCATTGCTTTGCATTTCTGAGTGTCGCTTTGTCCAGTTTCACGTTTTTCCTGTGCTTGCAACCTGAATCTTATTTTTAAATCTCCACATGTAGCACATTCTAGCTTCATTTACCTACATCCTACTGATCTATAAGATTAAAAGTGGCATATGTTTTATATTATCAGGTCTAGCCTGGTTTAAAGGTGGACAACTTGGATTAGCTTGGAAGCTCTCCAAAAGAGAGGTGGTGAAACCAAGGTATCATTAAGACGTGCCCAATCTACCCATCATAAGTTACCTGGATTAGACCATACTAACACATTGATAGATAGCACCTCATACACATGCCTTAGGTCTTCATGAGAGAGATCAGCACTATTGTTCAACAAGGCAGAGCCTCTTTTTAGTTGTATATTCCCATTATATTGTCATCTTTTGGGTTATTGACATTGAAATGCAATGGAGTTTTGCTATAAAATGTGGTACTGGCCCATCAAAATGGGAAATTTGAGTGCTCTATTATTTATACTAACAACTGGCTGAGTACCTGACACAATAAATGTGGAATAATAAATGTGGAACATAGCACTTATCATTGTTTCTTTAGTGTCTACACCTATATACGTTTAATCAGGCATATTGCAATTTGATACAAAAATTACTGAGAGCTAGCTTGCCAAAGACAAAATGTTTAACAGTTCAGCCTCTCCAAAAATGGCGGATACCCTATGACGAGAAATTCACTGTGAGTTCACTTGTTAAGGTACGTTAGATTAACATATGATTAGTTAGGATTTGGATACATTGAAACAATAGAAAATACGTTCAGCAATAGAAAACAAATGTAGACACTATAAAGGGAACTGTAATTTGAGTCCTATTGACATCGTGAGTGACATTCTACTATTAGACTTAACCTTTATGATACGAAGGTAAGAAAAGACAATCCAATAAATTCATATTTTTTTCTATGGTATAAGCCTAAGAAAGACGGTCAAAAAATTAATATTTTTCTCCAAGAAATAAAAACAGCCCTAAATATCCGTATCATATTTATCAAACTTCATATTTATCAAACTAAAAAGAAAACAACTCTTGTGCTTCGTATACGTGAAGGGGAGGAAGCGAAGGAAACTCGCGTACAGGTCAGATCTAATTACAAGGAGCATAGACCCGGATGTGCTGTCGCATAATACGCTGACTGATCTGGGTCAATGCAGTTTATTTGAAATTTTCAATAGAACAGGCAAACATAGCCAGATTAAGGAATATGTTGTTGCATTTGGAACTGCCTTATACGTGACTATTTGCAATACACCATAAAGTTGATAACATTATATAATGCTAACTGGAATCAGGTGTGTGTGTGTGTGTGTGTGTGTGTGTGTGTGTGTGTGTGTGTGATTTAGTTTTTAAGGTAGCTTTAAAAAATTTTCAGTCATGTCGCTGCGACGTCTGCAGTGTGGCCGTTTATAGTGATGTCTAGCACTGGGGCATCATGCCGTAGATACGTAGCATCATGTCCCACCCAGTGACACGAATCAGGGATGAAACTAATACAGTGTTATCTTGCTGTTTTATGGTACGAATAATAAAAATTTGAAGTGATAAGAACATGCACTATTTAATTTTTTTTTAACTGATATCTGAAATATTTACAAAATTATGAGATCACGGGATTTCACATACATCTGGTTTCCTCCATAACTAACTAACTTGTAAGAATATTTTTAAATGAGCATCGATACAGGAGTAATCCATACCGAAATCGTTTATATTTGATTGAAGGGCCCAGTGTGTTGACGTTAAAAAACGGTTCTGCTGTGCGTACCATAAAACAATAAGCAAGAAATAAGATATTTATAAATAAGATATTTACAAACTGAAACAGTTAAAAAAAAGATCATCGAAAACATAAAGAGCACTGCTGATTAAGATTGTAAGCTGGCTCATCAAAGGGGGTGCGAGATCGAGATTGGCGAGAGATCGAGGATAGCGAGAGATCGAGGATGACGCGAGATCGAGGTTGGCGGGAGATCGAGGATGGCGAGAGATCGAGGATGGCGAGAGATCGAGGTTGGCGAGAGATCGAGGATGGCGAGAGATTGAGGTTGGTGGGATATCGAGGTTGGCGAGATATCGAGGTTGGACAGTAATATATACAAGACTACATTCATGATTTGTTCTGATTGGGCATTTAGGGCGAAATTTAATATGATTGAAAGATACGTCGAGAGTTACAATTAAATACTTTCGAGGCAGCTAGGCCCGAAGTCATATCAAACGATTTTTCTCCTCCGATTTAGAACAAAACACGAAGGCGGTTTTGTATTTATTACCTACAGACATTTTTTACGCTTAAAATATTTATAGTTGTACAGTAACATTCCTGCCTATTTAATATTACATTGTTGAACTAACGTTCGATTAAAATGTTCAGTCGGTTTTTCCGTATCACATAACTAGACAAGAAGAACTTATGTGTCTTTATCTCACATCTGCGCGCACATATATTTTAGATGCAGTCAACAGAACTTATATAAACCTCAATTCATTTTAAATATCATCCACACTTGCGAGCTACAAGATCTAAAAAGCATATAAATGGAGGAGGGGGTTGTTAAATAAATACAAAGCCCCATTCTAATTTTGTTCAGTGGAAGGAACTCGCTTGAAATGGAGTCTCGGCCTCGAAGTATCTCCATGCCAAACGTGCTATTCTCGCCGGTTCAGAACAAAACACGACATTTTTCTCGTGTCTTTATTGTATATGTAAATTTGTACATTTTAATGTAATCAAATTTCTCCCCAAAAAGAGAAAAATAAGATGTCGAGCGTTGCTTCCACCTGTCAGTTGCTGTTTGAGTCTTTCCGAGTTTGAAGCTATTGTCGATGTGATACTCCACAGTAAGGTAAGATAACTCAGTTGAGACATTTCATCCTCGTAGTAAAGTACCTGTTTTCTTCCGCTGCAGTATAAGCGTGGTTTGGGTGGGGGCACACCATCTAATTCCATATCGTCCCCCTCTTCCTTGCACTGTTACTAAATTTCGGAAACAGAATCAACAAAAGCAGTCTTTTACGTTGATCACATGTTATTAGTTGGTGTGCCGGGATTTATATCCCTGCCACCAGCCATTAGAATTAATAAGGACGTCACAATAGCTCAGAGCCAAATGACTAAACCCTTTTCTCTCAGAATCTCGTCGATCACATGAATATTCTGTGGGGTTCTTTTGCGTTGGAAAACCACAAATACCATGCAGTCTCTACATCTGCCTGCTTTGCCGTCCTCATGGTTTTCGCGGGGGGGGGGGGGGGGGGGGGCTAACTTGTCATCATCTCAATTTTTACGCAGCGGAGAACATCATTGATAATGCATCTCTTGACAGAATAGTCCCACAGATCAGCAAAGTCACGCAGTCTCCTATTGAATGACCATGGAATGCAGCTTAGAATCCAAGACAACTCTTTTTCGCTTTATACAGCTCTTACTAATTTCTCAGGTTTAAGCGGCAAACACAAACTGTCCACCCCTTTTAACGATATAAAATTTTACTGAGACCGAATTAGGCTTGTTAACACTTTTTTTCTTAGCAAATTCTGGAAGAAGGGTTCACGTTAAACACGCGCGGTGAACCTAGCGAGGGTTTACCAATGGAACCTTTTAAAGGATATATAGGCAGTGATTTTGCCGGCGCATTGACGGCAGGTTAGTTGTTTGCATTTGGAGCATACCTGTACGCGAGTATATACGATATACATGAAGTAGATGACATGCTACGATGGTAACCAGGTGACAGGAAAGTAAGTATCGCAATGTTATCTAGTTCTCTGCCGACAGGAACAGTTAATTATGGATTATAGTCATACAGAGAGAGAGAGAGAGAGAGAGAGAGAGAGATTATCAGAATTCTTAAACACAAATAAATAATATCATCATACGGGCTAGATAAGTTTAATTCGTACTCTTCGGAGATTTGAACCCGGGTCACCGCGTTACGGCACCCATCGTCTTGCTTGTAAGTATCAACCCTTCTACCATCTCGACCATGCACATATCATTTAAACGAATGGTGCTACAAAGTCGCTGGTATATTCATTCGCGCATAGCAGACACAACCTGCACGTCGACCCATTAATTAATTCTCATCTAAGCATACTATCACTCGGGATTCCAACGACAGAAATCAAGGTATACAGAAGCTATTCAATAGATTACAAATATACACCAAAAACGCTGTTAATGTATATTAACATTTTATATATTGACATCCTTACCCACTGGGGAGCATGCAAATTCATACAAACCGGGTTCCACTGCAGAACTGATTGAATTATAGTAAAATTACCGGACAGAGAAACAAAATGAAGTCGTACATACTCACGTTTACTCCATCCGGTCGCAGGCAACACATCTGTTCAACTCCAAAAATAATCGGAGTTGTTCCTCCAAAACAAAAGTGTTCGTGAGTGTTTCCTTAGGACAATCTTCTCAAGAAAACAATCTTTTTTTTCCTAAAATCCACGTCTATCTGGCACTGCAGCCATAAAGAACCACCCATGTATACGTATGTGACAAAATGAATGTTTTACGGTTTGAACCAGCAACTGGCTTAATCAAATATATTGATCTTCACATACCTTTATGATCACCTACTTTTTACCATCTCAATGAGCTGCAGTTAAGGTGTGTAAGTTATACTGCCATTCAGCTCCCCCCGTGTTTATAAATCAACCTTTAAATTGCTTTTTTTAGCCAATCATGTTGTTGTTGTGATAATTCTTTTATGAATGCAGTCTAGAGTCCATACAACAGATGAGAGTTGTATTACATTCCTGCACTGCTATTAGGAATATTTAATTGCGCTATTACGTTATATTCTTGTGAAGAAGATTAGATTTTTATAAACCTTCATGAGAGAGAGAGAGAGAGAGAGAGAGAGAGAGAGAGAGAGAGAGAGAGAGATTTCTGGATTGGATTAGGACACTTTAGTACTTACCTGGATTTACCCTGGAATACTCCCGTAAGGTAAAGTAAGCTAATAGCGACACAGGGATCCGTTGTATAGATCTCAGGTAAATAATATAAGATAAGAATAAGCTAATGTTCTCATATTAAGAGAAAACTGCCCCCATGTACGTAATTTAGGCTTTCTTGATCAGCACTTTTTCAGGCATGCGCTAACCATATATCAATGGTAACTGAACTTTTAACACGCTTCCCAGTTGCAAGGTAGAAAATGTATATTGTTCTGAATTATTGATTGCCGTTTCTGGCTGGAAAAGCATATTCACTTTGATGTCAAAATACACCCGAACTGAGCGGCATCTCAAACCTTATGAGATGGTGTCCCCGTCGTTAGCATATAACAGGTCTTGGAACAGTTAGTTTTCGAGGCATCTATTGTGGTGTTTGAAAGGTCAAATTTACTTATGCAGGTGTTAGTTATTTTAGGCATGTGTTGATCAATAAACCCAATGATCATTGTCTGCCACAACAAACTAGCATGTTTGCAATCCTGATATGAACAGATTGTTGTCCTCAGTTGTCCACCATAACCGAAAGCTTATGTACTTGCAAATGTTATCAATAAATAATACAAGTATTCATTGTCTTGACATATGAAATCAAAATATGAATAGAGTATTTTGTACTTAGAAGTCATATGCTCTACATTTCTTGCATTTGGTGATGAGATGCTAAAAGTTCTTCTCATTCGATCAATGATATAGTTGGAGTTCTTCACATTTTGTCATGTCATAAGAATGGTTCATACCCATCTTTATATTGTCTTATTTGTGTCCCTCTCTGTCTGTCTGTTCGTCTGTACCGTCTCTCTTCATAACAGAGGTTATATCGCAATCGCATTGCTCTACACTCGATCTCTATCTTGTTGAAAGACAATATCAAACATCGGTGAGAAAATAGTTCTTTAACTCTTGTTGTGAATGGGATAAGTTTCAAAGGGCTAGGTTTTAGTCACAATTCATGTCCAGCGTCACATTTGAATGTTTGCATACATACGTATATTAAATCATAGGCAGGCCATGTACTTTGACAAACTGTGTAAAAAAAAATGGTCTACCATGTACAAAAAAGACTCGATCTGATTACAATCAGATTTCCACTGTCCTACGTGAAGATCTGACAGCGACCGCTCAAGGTCATGTTCTGGTCACCTTTGAATTACCGGATGGAAATGCAGTTTTCAGAAATTTGAAAGTGAATCAAATCGTTTGGCACACATCGATGCTCTTCAGAGACACAGCCCAGTCTACCAAACCCAAAGATATAAGACTTCATCTGACTGGCTGATAAAATTAACGATTATTATAATAAAATAGGTCACCAGAACACGATCTCTTAGCGGTGGCTGCCAGATCTTCGTGTAAGACAGTGGATATCTGATCTTAATCGGGTTAAAGAAAGAGTCAATGAGTAAATTTAATGTCAGTCAAAAATGCACAACAAGAGAGCTTTTATTGGTTACATAATAATTACATATAGATAATAAATGTATACAGCGATAACTCATACAAGTGAAGCAAAATTTTCCATAATTCATTCCCTTGGCTTTGGAAATGAGGGGATATAAACTATAACCTATTCATGAATTTTCCCCTTAGATTAGATACTTTACTCCTATAGGTGGGCTAAATAGAAACCCACACAGAACAGACAATCAAATGCCGATCATAAAGTATTTTAAAATAGTGTTACCATATTTGAAGTTTCAAAAATGAGGACACGTCGTAGACTGTGTGTATCTGTATCATTGTCTTTACAGTGATTTAAGAACCGAAATGGAGAACATGTCCGGGAAAAAGAGGAAGTTTTGCAACCGTAGTTTTAATCGTTGACAACTTCAGAACAGTCGCTGAGCCCCCTTTCTAAGCGGACAATTTCTTTCCAACAAACTCGGGATGTACATTCTTAAGCGATTCTTGCTTCGATAAAATAAGCTCATGAAAGTTGAAAAGGAAGTGACAAAGAATCAAAGTGAAAATCAGCACCGCGTATTGCGATCTTGATAATATACATTCCTCCTCAACACAAGCACACTATTTGCCTTTCAATTATTACGGAATGGAGGATCTAGTTCCATTTTGTGCTAGACTGAAACGGTAGTCAGATTATGTTGACCTGGATTTTGTAATTGACTGCTTACGCAGTCGGTAATGCGAATAGTCGTCATAGGGTGGGTGCGTGTAGTATAGCCAAATATCACGGAAATCACGTCATAAGTGGAACATAATAAATTATTAACTTAAAAAATGTCATTTAAATGTGCGGGTACAATTTGTGTTTGCGAAACGGGTATTTTTAAAAAAAGCTAAACTATGCATTTTGATATTGCATTTTACGAGCAATGGATCACGATACGGATATGGAACTGAGCTATTGCATTGTAATTATCATGTTACGTGGAGACGAAGCAAGATGTGACGAGCGTTTGTTTTGCATATATATTAGGCCTTGCCTTGCGTACAATGCATATTGCCGTCACGATATCATGCTATGGGGGCTGCTGCCATATTGGCCTTTTCTATTCAACCCAGTCCCATGACATGCAGTCATATTATACGCGTTCATGTAATTCGATGACTATCCAACTTTTCATATAGAAAGTACAGTTGTGATCGGTACTGTTAACAGCGAAGACAATTCCTAAACATTCATGAAATGCATACTATGAAATGACTAATTCGCTTGTTACATTTCACTTCTCTTCTTCACTTATTTCACAGCACAGACTACTGTAAATATCAATCCGCCCAAGTTTCTATCATTGGGTATTATCAATCCTTCCTTCTTAATACCGGTCTAAAGACAATGAAGAGTACTTGCCATAAGTTATTTATCCTAAATAAACCTTATATATATATATATATATATATATATATATATATATATATATATATATATATATATATATATATATATATATATACACCGCATACATTAAAAATAACATGGCATTTAAAGTGTTGGTATAAAGCAATTTGATATACCAATACTACTGGTATATCAAATTGTGATCCGCCCATGGCGCAATAATACGCATATATAAACATTCTAGCGACCGTCTGCAGTTGATTCTAGATCAATGATGAATTTCCACATATTAATCATTAGTGACGTATGAAAATAACGATAAAAGTATTAATAATCCTCGTTTTCTAAATGAATTTAATATGGTACACATTTTCATCACAATCCTTTCTGATTTTTGTTCCTCCTCCACTCGCATGCATAACGGACAAACTACGCAGAAATGTGGAGTGAGAGAGAAAATGAATTTGGGCTAGATTGAATCCTTGAAATAGAAATTACGCCAAGTAACGTACAAGAATATGGTTCGTCGTAATGATACGTGTGCACTTTCCTTGGGATTTATCTACGGTGTTTGTCAATGATACAAAGTTGCAAACCAGGTCGCCATTATAAATTCCTCGGTTACGTGGTACACATACTGTGATGTATTTAATGTTATGTTTTGTCGTTGTTTCTCAAACATACTATAATTTTCTAAAAAACAAAGCAAGAGTGGGTCCAATTAAGAAAAAGGCAAATTTGAACAAAATTACAAACTGATAAGGTAAGATATATAAGTGGTTGCACACACAGATTGTACATTGTTCAATTTTGCGGGATGTTGCGATTGTCACTAATCATGACTGTTAAACCAAGTACTAAATATAAGTATAGCGTAACAAGCTTAGTGTGCTGAATATATATATATATATATATATATATATATATATATATATATATATATATATATATATATATATATGTGTGTGTGTGTGTGTGTGTGTGTGTGTGTGTTTATGAAAAGAGTTGACACTTATTTGTAAAATTAATTATACATATTAGTGGTGATTTAGTAACATTTGTCGGTATTTTTGATAAGCAGTTATCGATATTGTTTTGTGTGTTTCATTTGAACAAAGGGTAAATTAGTTTTAGTGTTGTACAGTGTAGTCATCTGCAAAGACATGGGGTGTTTTAGAAAGTAGGATGCAAAAAGGCAGCTTAATGAGGCTGTTGGTCTACATTAAGGGGAAATATTAAACCAAAGTCTTACATTCCGTACAATTTGCATTGAACGCATTACAGGGATACCGAGAAAGTGGTCAGAGATTTGAATTAAAGACTCAATAACAAACACAGTATAGAAAACTTGATCACCAATTTTGTGATAGAATATATAGATGTACAGTATCTACAGAAATACACGTGAGCAGAAATATTCCAGACTGTGTATTTTGGGGATCATGAGATTGTCAAGAAAAATTTTTTAATTATTATTAATACCAAAATAGACGTATACTTGTGTCATTGTCTTCATCATAAAATGCTGCTTATTGCCAGTACAGGCATCCCTACCTTTGTTTTAAGTAAATACGGCCAAGTTTGTTCAGGACTGACTGACAAAAATCCATTTTGTTTCCAAACAATGTGTGCAGTGCAGAAAAACAGCTAATGTTCAATTTTCTCCAGGTTTCATACAAAATCTATCTCCTTTTGCCACTAAATGGAATATACATAAATGTCAGTGACATTTCCTTTTCACAACGTACAGACTTCATATTGCAATCCACTGCATCAAAGTCTGTCAACAAATAGGTATATAAGTTATTCTTTCACCATCTTTGCTAACCAAGGTTCCGAAATGATAATCCTATCTACACCTTTTCGGATCGAACAGATATATTGGAGCTTTGTTCTCGTGACATTTATTGGATTTCATGAGTTGCCTTCCTTAGTATGTAATGCCAACTAACCAACAGCGTGGTGCATTGTACATAAGTCGAAAATGGTAGGGGCAATTGACCTAAAAAGGATACTTTGGAAGTTTAACATCGAAAGTACGACTATGTACCAGAGGGAAGCCATTAAAGGTGTATTGGAGTGAAAGGTATTTGGGCAAACACGGACCAGCACCAGAAAATTACTTATTTATCAGTCCATTCAAGTTGTGTGCTCCCCTTGTCTCGATCATGTAGGAACAGTGTTCAGATTTGAACAGCATAATTGCCGCCGCATCCAATGAAATTCGCAGACCCAAAGCACAGAAATATCTGCTGGATACGCCAAGGTGTAGATAGGGTTATTACATCGGAACCTTGGCTAGCGAAGATGTTCTTTTACACGCTCACTGCTAAATGTTGCAGGATACTTAACTGAGAGAAATGGGACATCTTTTATTGTCATAAATTTTAGCCATTTCTTCAGTCAGAGTACCATCTCCACCCACCTGTACTGAATTATTCGATTCTAGTAGTCCTGAACGAGTACATAACCCTACCAGGACAAGTCAGTACAAGTTGAATGCTTTTGCAAACGAGCTTCTAAAGAATGTAATGAGTCTGTACCTAATTTATCTCCTTATTTACGAATTCAACGACTAATATTGAAGGTAAACCAATCCCTTAATCAATTCATCTATTTACCGCTCATCTATATGCATTCCTATTTTATGTCGCTTGTTAACCAAGTCCCTTTTATCATTTACCCTGTAAAGTAATACTTGCTCAGATTACAACAAGAGTGAAGGACTTTTTTTATATCTGAAGGAAGATTACAGCTGAAAACTAACTTCCTGTAGGACTTGGTAAACAACTGACCAAATTATATATGGTGCGAAACAATTCTGTGAAAGTACCTCAATTTAGTTGCCTTGGTGTTTGCTGTACTCTACGAGCAGGGCCTAATTGGGGAGGGGGGAGAGTCGAGGGTGTCCTGCCTCCCCCCATAAAAGCACACACACACAAACGTAAAGTCACGTTTATTGGGTATTATGCACACTTTAAGTAAACTGGCACATATACTTTTAAGTTGGTGCCCGTTTGAGGAAAGCGAGGGTCTTCTGAAAGTTTGGAATTTTGGAAGAAAAACCCCAACACTTGAATTGGTACGGCCCAAAGCATTCACTTAGCGTACATTTTCTTGGACTTCCTGGATGACATTCGGAAACTGTATGTATACACGGGATGTTCACTAAATGTAATCAAGAGAGATTTAAACATAAGGATCAACTGTAGCAGGCCCGGCCCTAGAATGTGCGGGGCCCAAGGCAGCAAGCGATGAGCGCGGAGCCCCAAACAAACAAATTGCATTGCGGAGAAGCGCGGGGCCCAAGGCGGTTGCCTCGTTCGCCTTGCCCTAGGGCCGGGCCTGAACTGTAGCTTGATGATCTGATCACTTTACCAATTATGTACCTATTTTATGTACCTATTTTTTCTTTTTTACCAATTTGTCTAAATTGCGAATGTTACAAGGAAAGTTTATGCATGCATCAACAGATGTGTGAGGATTCCTAAGCTGGCTAATGCGAGTTCAAACGGGAGTAGTACGGCAAGGCGAATGTTTTGTTCAAAAGCGGGCGCATGTGCCATTTTGTCGCCATAGGGGCAAGAGTCTGTGATAACTGAAAAAGGCAATAGGTCGAACCGGGCTCTTCCAGTAAGTTGCCCTGAACAATGGATATTTAAGACTTTAGTGCTCCAGTTCTTAAGTCAACAGAGCGTGAAGAATGACATTAAAACTACTGACTATTGATCCTAAGAGAATAACGACCATGCACGGTATGTAGCATACAAACGTTTGCGGAAACACTCGGAAATGACTTTATAAACTCCGGTTATGCTATCGTCATTCCTCGTGCTCCGGGAGACGTATCTAACAGCCAACTGTTTATGACTCCTATAATATCATGGTCCAGTTGAAACCTAATGAGAGACGAAGCTGTAAAAACACGTGGAAATTCCTGTGGAAAGAATTGATTTTTAAACTCGCATGAATGGTATGTTTAACTTTATTCCCAATATAATAGGGGCCCCGAGTGGCCGAGTGGTCTAAAGCGCTGATCGTTACGGATCACTGCCATCTCACCTCTGTCTGCGTGGGTTCGAGTCCAGGCTCGGCTAACGTGGGTACGTGAGAAAGCCTGCCAGTAGCTTCTCGTGGGTCGGTGGTTCTTCCCGGGGTTTTCCAGGGTTCTTCCTCCACCATTAATACTGGCCGCCATGTATAGCCTATCTTGTGCTGAAAAATGGCGTTAAACCCTATAACAACAACAACAACCACCAATATAATATCTTTCTTCATAATCAAACGTGAATGGGTTGCATACATTTGAATAAGATATGTAAGATGTAAACTGTGTCACTAAGTTGTCCCTTTATGATGGTAAAAGGGCTGGGGGTGGGTGGTTAGTTAATCATACGCTAGCCAAGTTGCTAGAATGAATCAATTTCAGAATCGAATTTTTTATTTCATAGACGAAAGCTCGATTGTAAAATTTGTTTAATTCAAGGAAATCTTTTGATGGGTTTGTATAGTATCTTAAACCAAATTCAGGGAAATCTTTTGATGGGTTTGTATCGTATCTTAAACCAAATTCAAGGAAATCTTTTGATGGGTTTGTATCGTATCTTAAACCAAATTCAAGGAGATCTTTTGATGGGTTTGTATCGTATCTTAAACCAAATTCAAGGAAATCTTTTGATGGGTTTGTATCGTATCTTAAACCAAATCAAGGAAATCTTTTGATGGGTTTGTATCGTATCTTAAACCAAATTCAAGGAAATCTTTTGATGGGTTTGTATCGTATCTTAAACCAAATCAAGGAAATCTTTTGATGGGTTTGTATCGTATCTTAAACCAAATTCAAGGAAATCTTTTGATGGGTTTGTATCGTATCTTAAACCAAATTCAAGGAAATCTTTTGATGGGTTTGTATCGTACTTAAACCAAATTCAAGACTTTACTGATTCAGCTGAGAAATAAAAAGTGATGCATAATAATCATACTGAGATAATAAATGCATCTCTAATTGTAAAAATCTAATTAGCTGAATGCATCCGATTTTACACATTATTTTGAAATCTGTTTCCTCAGAAGTAAAGTATTAATGAATTCATATAATTCATTTCTAAGGCAATGTTTCAACAAAGATAGCTGTATATGTTTCAACAAAGATAGCTGTATATTAATGACACCGGTAAACAAGGCTACATTTTCTTGATAAGTACTTTTACTCGTGTACTGAGATATAAAAGTGATAAACCCACTAAAAGTTGGTAATGTTATAAAATGCTGACTTTGATAATTCATTATATGAGGCTATTTTGGAGACCTCAGAAAACAGACTTTGATATTTCATCATACGAGACTATTATTTTAGTCCCCAGAGCGCAGACATTGATATTTCAAGATATGAGGCTATTTTGCAGCCCCTAGAACGCAGCCATTTATATTTTATCATACGAGACTATTTTTGCAGTCCCCAGAACATAGACATTGATTTTTCAAGATATGAAGCTATTTTGCAGTCCCTAGAAAGCAGCCATTTATATTTTATCATACGAGACTATTTTTGCAATCCCCAGAACACAGACATTGATATTTCAAGATATGAAGCTATTTTGCAGTCCATAGAACGCAGCCATTTATATTTTATCATACGAGACTATTTTTGCAGTCCCCAGAACACAGACATTGACATTTCATGATATGAGGCTATTTTGCTGTCCAAAGAACACAGCCATTGTTTGAGGTTTCAAGATATGAGGCTATATTGGAATCCTCAAAACGCTAGCTTTGATATTTCATCACATGCACATGCGGTTATTTCGGAATCCGCCGAGTTTGACGTTTCAGCTTTCATATTCAAACGTTGTATTTCATATCATTCTATTAGCTTTCTGACAGGATTCGTAACAGAATTTTTTTTTCTCTAAGATATGAACCAGCTGATTAAGTCAATAGAACTATTTTGTATATTTTTATTTATGATTTGATGTGTGTTTGACTACACAATCAAGTTGATCTTTTGCTACGATCACGGTCGTGCTGTTTTATAATATCCTACCTGAACAGTAGACTGATTTGAAAGTAAGGTTTATTTAGTCCCTAACATTATGTATTAGTGGCTGCAAAAGCAACGGACATTGAATGATACAATAATCAGTTAATTTTCTCACTCTGCACGTCTTGTATATTCACTTAGCAAACTGTTCAGTGCATCTAACCATATCGTATTAAGATCAACCCATGAAATTGATTTAGCTATAAAGTTCAACCCATTAAATTGAATTAACCATAAAGATTAACCTATTAATTTGATTTAACCATAAAGATCAACCCATTAAATTGATTTAGCTACAAAGATCAACCCATTGAACTGAAAACAAGAACAATTATATATTGAATAAAACAATTAAAACAGCTACTACCAGTCAATGAATGAAAACTCGAGTTTTATATTTCCCAACCATTCCATAGTTTTATAGTTCCAGACCATTCCACATAGTTGTATAATCCCAGACCATTCCACATAGTTGTATACTCCTAGACCATTCCACATAGTTGTATAATCCCAGACCTTACTACATAATTGTATTATCCCAGACCATTCCACATAGTTGTATAATCCCAGACCTTACTACATAATTGTATACTCCCAGACCATTCCACATAGTTGTATAATCCCAGACCTTACGACATAATTGTATACTCCCAGACCATTCCACATAGTTGTATAATCCCAGACCATTCCACATAATTGTATAATCCCAGACCATTCCACATAGTTGTAGAATCCCAGACCATTCCACATAGTTGTATAATCCCAGACCATTCCACATAGTTGTAGAATCCCAGACCATTCCACATAGTTGTAGAATCCCAGACCATTCCACATAGTTGTATAATTCCAGACCTTACTACATAATTGTATTATCCCAGACCATTCCACATAGTTGTATAATCCCAGACCTTACTACATAATTGTATTATCCCAGACCATTCCACATAGTTGTATAATCCCAGACCTTACTACATAATTGTATACTTCCAGACCATTTCACATAGTTGTATTATCCCAGACCATTCCACATAGTTGTATTATCCCAGACCATTCCACATAGTTGTATTATCCCAGACCATTCCACATAGTTGTATAATCCCAGACCATTCCACATAGTTGTATAATCCCAGACCATTCCACATAGTTGTATTATCCCAGACCATTCCACATAGTTGTATAATCCCAGACCATTCCACATAGTTGTATTATCCCAGACCATTCCACATAGTTGTATTATCCCAGACCATTCCACATAGTTGTATAATCCCAGATCTTACGACATAATTGTATTATCCCAGACCATTCCACATAGTTGTATAATCCCAGACCTTATTACATAATTGTATTATCCCAGACCATTTCACATAGTTGTATTATCCCAGACCATTCCACATAGTTGTATTATCCCAGACCATTCCACATAGTTGTATAATCCCAGACCATTCCACATAGTTGTATAATCCCAGACCATTCCACATAGTTGTATTATCCCAGACCATTCCACATAGTTGTATAATCCCAGACCATTCCACATAGTTGTATAATCCCAGACCTTACTACATTATTGTATACTCCCAGACCATTCCACATAGTTGTATAATCCCAGACCTTACAACATAATTGTATACTCCCAGACCATTCCACATAGTTGTATAATCCCAGACCTTACTACATAATTGTATACTCCCAGACCATTCCATATAATTGTATAATACCAGACCTTTCCGCATAATTGTACTATTCCAGACCATTCCACATAATTGTATAATCCCAGACCATTCCATATATTTGCATAATCCCAGACCATTCCATATAATTGTATAATCCCAGACCATTCCACATAATTGTATAATCACAGACCATTCCACATAATTGTATGATCACAGACCATTCCTTTCATTGCTCCTCCGATAAAACCATTGGCCTCAGTGTGAAATGATCTGTTATTGTATGAAATAAACAAGATATCAACATGGCAAACGGATTATCGATAAGTGAAAATGTCCGTCTACTCCTAAAGCTGTATAGTTAAGAAATGGACCACGCAATAGAGCCCTCAAACAAATAAAAGAAGAAATGAAACGGTGAATATTCCATTGAAATGAACAGTCAGTAGTCAGTGGCGTCACTAGCGTTGGTGTCACCCAGTGCGGTAACTAATGGTGTCAGCCCCATGGACCCCCTTACTGCACAAAAATTCAAAATTTGTATAGACAGTCATGTGCGGTAAGTCATGGTGTCACCCCCATGGACCTCTTTCCTGCACAAAAATTCAAAAATTTTATAGACAGTCATTTTGGTGTCACCCCCTCCGATGGTGTCATCCGGTGCGGTAAGCACCCCCCCTAGTGACGCCACTGTCAGTAGTGTACTTTCTGAGAAGCTTTGAGCTTTGGTGAAATTTAATACACACGTAATAAATAAATAAATAAATAAATAAATAAATGCTCCACAAATTTACATACCTATTTAATCTTACACGGCTGATCTGGCATTGGATATAAATGTTCAAGGTGTGATTCCGTATAGTACACCTACAATTTCCCTACAGCACACCTAACCTGGAACTACTTTTACAGTTTGACATATTCAACATTAGTCCATTTATAAAATATCGGGAATGATTTATTGCTATACATTTTAAATTATTTATAAAAAATGTCACGTTTTGTAATTTTAAGAATGCAGTCATATTGGGTGAAACTGGCCGCTTTTGTAATTGGGGATAATGGGAGAGTACCGTAAGTAGCAACGAGCAGTTTTTATGTGCATTTCACGGTAACTAGGCCGAGAAATCCGAGTTAGTTTGAAAGGACAACAATATTTTAGACAAACTGTTTGACATTGAGTTCTCAGATAAAGCTGGTGTGCAAAGTGACATCAAGAGAGAGAGAGAGAGAGAGAGAGAGAGAGAGAGAGAGAGAGAGAGAGAGAGTTTGGCCTGAAATTTGCTTGGAAGTTGAGTGTCTATTCATTAAGTACAGTGTAAGAGAAAGGGTCACTTACTGGCCCAAAACCTATGTTCAATTTGAGAAGTAAGAAATAGCACACTTGCCTGTGATTGCATATTAAATCCATTCATATGTCCAATACAGCATTTTTAAAAATTCAAAAGTAAAGAGTGAATCCATATCTGCATTGCAGACAGACCTCTGACACAACTGCTCGGTATATATCTAGGCCTATCCCCGGTTACGTACATGAGGGATCTTTCATAAAAAGTCAAATGCCTAATTAATGTTTAAGGTATACATTATGAAATATAAAAGAATGTGTGAATAAAAAGGGGATATGTAATATATACAAAACCACATAAGTGTTTTGTTTCGAGTCTTTGGAAAGAACTTGTTTGATACAGCGTAGGAACATACATTTCAGCCTGACGGCCTCGCCATTTCTACGTTCTTTCCGCCCACTCAGAACAAAACACATACGGAGTTTTGTCTATGTATAATCTTCTAAAAAATCACTAGCTCAGCTAGAGATGATGGTATTATTTCATAAATTAAATTATTACTAGAGCATCATCATCTAGCATAGGATTACGAAAATATTGCAATCCAAAGTAAACAAATACTAGTTAGACGCTAAGATATGATTTTACAAATTAAAATTACTTGATCAATTAGATATTAAGGTACTATTTTGTAAATTAAAACTACTAAACCATTTAGACTGGATTGTATTAACTTAAGATTAAAATTCCAAGAACATCCAGGACTGGCATTCAACAAAGGTAACTAAGATCCATGCACATTAATAGCTTGACAACAGTATGCATCATCTATACAAATTTGGACAAATGCAATTGCCTCAGTTGGTATCATAGCAACATACTCCACAGCATGAATTTCAGTATATTACAAAAAGTCTTGCAAGACACCGAGTGTTGTAATATTGTAAAACGGTGTTAGGAAAGCCACCTGTACAACTTAGTATAGAACGTTACAAAATAAAGATTTTAATTAAACACAATTGCGTAATATCTCCTGCGGGTCGTTGTGTCATAATATAACAGGTTTACAGTGGGGGAGAGGAATAAACATTGTGACCAACGGATGATAATTACAATAACGATTCCTGTATCATGCACGTTTCCTGTCCACAGTAATTAAGACATTTTTTTTTAAAAGTATGTATATCAAACATTTAATCTAGTGTCCTCTCCGGGGTAGCTTATATGTCATATTTGTTGTAGGTGTATTTCTTTTTTTTTCTGTATTTATTTAATAATGTATTTATAGGAAAAATATATTGTCATATTAAAGGTCAAGAGCTCTTGCCATAATTAAAGCTTTTCAATTGCTGGCGTGCTTCGTTGAATGGTCCCGTTTTTAACAATATGGCTCTGCGAGAAGGGTGACGGTTTCCTGAACGGCCGTATTTTACGGCACGTTGGTATCATGCTTACGTAATGCTTGATTATTTCATCCTAAAATTTATCGCATCATAAGGTTTAATTTCATATTGTATCGAATGATCTGTGATTAAATGAATAAAGTTTTCATCAAGAATGCATCTCAAGATCCCAAGAATTGTTTGAACTGTTAATCCAAAACACTGTGGTTCGTGTTTTCAATGAACGGAATGACTTTTTAATCTGCTCCATGGTTAAATGCACTCTATGGTTTGTTTAAGTTAAGGTATGTGGTTAGAAAATTGGATTGGTCCACCGTACTCTAGTTCGATATTGGACACCGTGTTATTTGATGAAAGTAATTTAGATGGCATCACACTAGCATAATTTTCAACTGGTCTTGACAAAAGGAGAGAGAGAGAGAGAGAGAGAGAGAGAGAGAGAGAGAGAGAGAGGTTATGTCATATGAAATAATAAATTGAAAAAGACAGGTGAGAAAAACCTACGCGAGTGGAATTCAAAAGCAGTTTTAGAGAATCATTGAAATGTTCCTTTAAGGAGAAGCTAATGAACTGTACATTTTGTTTGAAAGCGTTACAACGTTTCATTCCATGATATTAACAGAGTACTGGAGGAAAAACACCCAAAACTTGTGTTCCTTTTTGATCAGGGCAGATAGAATGAATAGATCTAAATGTTTTTGCTTTTATTTAAAAAAGTGATTTGATTAAACGACGATAAACACTTCACGGTCTCACACATACATACATACATACATATGATGTCTTTCCTATGATATGTACGTGCTAACTGATGTACTTATATGCATATATGAATACCTGTATGTATGTATGTATGTATGTATGTATGTATGTATGTATGTAATACTTTATTTAAGTGAAAATATGTTTTCCAGATATTGATTAACAGGTATGAATTGTAATGTGGAAGGCTTCATAACTCTATAATCAGCAAAATTAATATTTTCGGGTACAGTTTATTTATTTGAGTTGCACGTGCACGTTTCATAAGGCCGATTTGCTTTTCGTTCATAACATCACCTGGCATACTTCATTGACTTTAATGCCCTTTGACAATCATTATTGTGACATTAGATTAGGAACTAATTCTTGATTGAATATTTTCATATACATTTCCATGTATATGAAATCCAATGGGTCGAAAGTTCAACCTGGGTTACAACCCCCCCCCCAAAAAAAAACAGGATTAAGAAAACATATACAGTCTTGGCAGAAAACATTGGTGGATGAAATTAAATTTAAATACCACTGCATGTAGTTGTGAATGTCAAAAATATTTATAGCTCTCATTCGTTTAGCTTCGAAGTACCATTTGAGTACCATCAACGTTCACCTGCAGCAAGTACAACAGAGACTGTCACTCTAGGGTCGGACTCTTCATTCACTCGCGAAGGTGCAGATAGACACCCAACCGGAAGCTACACCATCGTCTCCCGAAGACGGACGGATGCCGACGACCATCTGAGCACTGATGACGCTGTTGGTAAAACACAAAAACAAATAACCTCTTGGAAGGCTGTAGAAGTTTCGCGCAGAAACGATTGCGCTCCGATAACAGAGATGTCTTTGTTTTCTTTCAGTCTAATATCACGCGAATTTTGGATGCGAAATGTAACCTTTGACATTTCGATTATAAAAATATGATCTCTCTTAGTTGTTTCTGCTGAAATATTACACTGTAATCTTCACAATCAATTTTATGAATAGCAATATACTAATTGCTAAAGTAACGAAAATGGTATTTTTATTGCATTAAACTTATCCGTGTTACATTCATGCATCGACACACACATCCTACTGATACATAGTGACACGAAGCTGGAGAGGAGAAATTAATAATTCCACTTTAATTTCGGCACCTGTCGCATTTACTGACATATTTTACATAAGTTATAGGAATTAGTTTTGGATTTCAAGAATAAAACTCCTATGTAAGAACGACCTTTTCGTTTCCAGTATTTAATGTACTTTGTTTCAACTTTATCTCAAAAGCATAATAACTCTTTATTAAACTGTGTGTCGTTAATACAAAGCGTGTCTTATATTTGTGCACAGCAAGACCATTATTAAAGGTTTATTTCCAAGTAGTTTTCTCATGGCTTTAGACTTTCCTTTTCATTCACCCGAGTTCATGTGTTCATTGATTTTTTACAATAAAACCTATATCAGACGTTTCAAATCCACAACCCACATTTCACCGAGAAAAGAGTAAACCAATTAAAATCTCAACACAAAGACTATGGTATAAAGTGACATATTTCCTTAAATCATTGTCATTATTTGAAATTGTTGTCATTATTCAAAAGTGGAAATAAATTTAACGGATAATTGGTTCGCTACTTTCTTAATAAAATATGTAATTATCAATTTGGACATTGAAAATGGGCCAACCGACTAAGTAGTCTGCAAGTTAATGATACTTGGAAATATTACAAATTACAAACGAGTATTTTTGTCATAAAGTCACAGGTCGCATGATAGCCTTGTTTTAAAGTCTATTAAAAGATTTGCATGTTACTGTTGTTTTGTATGCGATCAGCTAATGATGCTACCATTGTTGTAAATATATTATCGACCTATGACATCCGTTCCATGTTAGTTCTTGTTTCCATTGTAGTCACAAATGACTGTGCACGGTGGCTATCATATATTTTTTGTTGTATATTTATGCAGCCCAAAATACACTCCACAGAATAATAGCTTTCAGAATTCTCTCAGTAAAAGGTAGATGTTAAGTGACATGCGCAGTGGCGCATCAACCTCCCAAGGAATCACCGCAACTGAGCCGGAGGGGTGGGTGGGGCACTAAAAAATTGCAACAAAATATGGGGGGGGGGGTACTGGAGACCCGAAATTACAATAAAACAATTTTTTATTTTTATTGAGATGCGGCCAGGATTTCGTTTTGCGGCCGGGGTGGTTGAGTAGAATTTCTTGCTACGCCACTGGACAGGAACAAAGTACAGTCACACTTGCCTTAAAAGTAACCTTTATTTAGCAATAACTTGTCTTACTCCTCGAATTTTGTAAGAGTCATGCTAACCCTACTATTGGAAGTATGCAGATGTAGTTTTTTTTTCAGCACATGACAGGCTATACATGGTGGCGGGTATATCTGGATGAGGAAGAACCCGGTTACATCCAGGGAAGAACCATCAACCTACGTGAAGCTACTCTCACATATCCACTCTTGATGTTTAGTAAGTTGACTTTACCTAGGAGAATTTAATGTTTGGTAATCTGACTTTATCTAGTACAAGTAAAACTCTACCTGATTAGTAATTTGACTTTATCTAGTACAATTATTCCTCTAAATATTTGGTAATTTGACTTTATCTAGTACAATTATTCCTCTAAATGTTTGGTAATTTGACTTTATCTAGTACAATTATTCCTCTAAATATTTGGTAATTTGACTTTATCTAGTACAATTATTCTTCTAAATATTTGGTAATTTGACTTTATCTAGTACAATTATTCCTCTAAATATTTGGTAATTTGACTTTATCTAGTACAATTATTCCTCTAAATGTTTGGTAATTTGACTTTATCTAGTACAATTATTCCTCTAAATGTTTGGTAATTTGACTTTATCTAGTACAATTATTCCTCTAAATGTTTCGTAATTTGACTTAATCTAGAACAGTTAAACCTGTAAAGGAAAATGGAAAATAATGTTTAGGACAGGGGTCTCAAACACGCGGCCCGTGGGCCGCATACGGCCCGCCAAGCCGTATCCTGTGGCCCGCAAAATGATTGGCATCACAAGATGTCGTGAGAGATAACAAAGGTGGTGCGGCCCTTGGGCCATCGAAAATGCCCTCATGCGGCCGTCAGGGTGGTTTGAGTTTGAGACCCCTGGTTTAGGAAGTTGTGTGACAAATTCATGTGAACAAGTGTAAAGAGCAAGGGTCATAAAGAGCGGTGCGTAAAGACATAGGTAGATACAAAAAACTACACTATCCTTTCGAGTCATTTGGATATACCAACAACATTCATTTAGATATTCGATAGAGGATGGGCGCAAACACTGAAACAATCTACGTAAAAATATCACGATGTGCAGCGTTTAGTTCGAGAAGATTAAAGTTTAAATCAATAAAACTGTGTAGAGGCTTACCTAGTAGATATCCAATCAATCCAACCCAAGAAAGTCCAATCCACAAGAACAAATTGTGTTCTTTGTTAGAATCGTGTACAAAAACATCATTTGCCAGAATTTCATTCGATCCACTTTGCATCAATACTCGTTACTCAGTCCCTTATTAGTATCGCACAAGTCTTTCATTAAGTCATCTCTGTGCTACGCCTTACCAAGAAAACAAGTCAATTTATATTCCACACCCGTATTTGCGCTGCACCCACAAACAACTACCTGTCGTTTCACGTGTGATAAACTGAATATGTTTATGGTTTACTTGGTAGCTGTTCTGATCAGGAATATATTGATTATCAAACATCGTGATCTCCCCATCTTAACAACCTACAAGCCAGGTTTGCACGTTTTATTGCCCTATAACCTCACCCATAGGAATTAGTCAACTTTCAACTGCACCAAAGCAAACAAACTTGTAATTTTCAGATAATGTGCTGTGTTCATTCATTTTGAAAGGCGTTAAAATTTATGCCAAGGTTTAACATGCTGTTATCCCTTGACTTTTCCAAAGAGTAAGCAGTTGTGTTATGTGTTAGTATGGTTGATCCCTTCTGGTACGAAATAGGATGAAGAGATTCAGACACACAACAAGGCCATCTTTATCCATGCCTGAATATTATGGACTTTCCAGGTGAAAAAGCTGATTTTAACCCAACAGCCAATTATACAGGTCTCAGACTAATAGTATATGGCATTTATCTATGTATTAAAAGGTATATGATTGATAAAAGAGAATATTATTTAAGATAAATCATTAATGATATCTTCATCCCATTAAACTGCACGGAGATTGAAACAACACTTTTACCAGACTTAAACTGGCCTAATTCTAGATTGCCGTTGTTTTGAAAAACTTAACACACTTTCCAATTATAAGGCGTAATATTTCCTGCTGTTTGCATATATATATATATATATATATATATATATATATATATATATATATATATATATATATATATATATTATAATAATAACAGTGACAACATTCTTACCTGTTGTAATACAACAACTCGAAGCACTCCGATCCACCGTAGAATAAATAGTTTTAGAAATATGACTCGGTAAACATTCAACACTGAACTCATCACTGCTTATAGACTTTACTGATTCGCCCTCCAACACTCCCCAATATTTAGTCCCTCGTTGGACTTCTATAAAGCTTTCCTCAGAACAAAGTCAGATGTATTTGATCACCCAAGACTAACTTAGGAAGAAAATAAATTATTATGGAGTCCAGACCGGCACTGTTTGTTTACACATAAAACACCTACCTGTCCATACTCGTGTGACAAGTTAATTGTGTTTTACTGTTTTACAAGGAAGTTGCAATGATCTGGAAAATATCGATACCCTCCAAGATTGATATCTTATCGACCTCTTCTCCATCTCAACAAGCTTCAACCCAGCTATGTAGGTTATCCTTCCATTTAGACCCAGTTACTGAAATATATTCGCAGGAAACGTTTTTGAGCCAATACAGATGTCTGACGGAGGATATTTGTACAGGTGAAGCGTTTTCGTCCACAATGAAAATTAGACGCAACTTTTCGTACGTTGCTGTTTGGTACGTTGTTACCCCGTGCAGGCTCCAAAATATAATTCGCTAATATTGTCATATAGAACTGTAATATTTATGTGTAGAGCATCCCTACAAAGACAATTTAACACTTCAGGAAGAATATATATATATATATATATATATATATATATATATATATATATAGAGAGAGAGAGAGAGAGAGAGAGAGAGAGAGAGAGAGAGAGAGAGAGAGAGGGTTATCGGGGTAAGAAGACAAACTAAAAAACGATGACTAGAAAATACTAATCTACCTTTGGCAGGTGATTACTCTCCCTGTTGTACAAGCTAACTATAACACGAGGATCCGTTGTATAGGTCTCCAGCAAATGATAGATTTAATGCAAGCATAGATCTATGCCATCTCACTTATATTCAAAAAAGATAATTTTGGAAAGCAAGTAACTCAGTCTTTCTTTATCCCATTTGAATGATCGGGAAGTTTTGTTAAGACCACACTTTAGTAATACTGACCCTCTTTTGGACTGCTATGGTATGTAGCACAGTGTTACACATTTTCCTGTAGCGAGGTTGAACGTCTCTATTATTTTGAATCATCGATTATCGTTTCTGGTTGGAAAGGCTTATTGACTCGGATGTAATAATATACCCCAGTTTTTGTACGGACTTCCCAGGTGTATCGCGTTTTCTTACTAGGCGAAACGGCTAAATCTCTTCTTCTTTTGTGCCCCGAGCTCTGACACATAACGGGTTTCGAGATTGTCAAAGTCTGAGACATAAAGCTGTACGGTTTTGAAAGGTTTACTTAGGACGGATTTTATTATGTTAATACTGTGAAGATCAACAAATCCAATGCTCCTTATTAAAACATTATTCCTTGTCTGCTGCAATAAAACAACTTGTCGACAAGGTAGATAAAGATATATACTGGTTCTAAGTTCTTGACCGTTATGTAAATACAAGTGCTGTCAGAACAATAATAGAGGATTTAGCTGTCTTTGAATAATATAAATATGCATTCAACTGAAAAAAGAATGTGCACAGAAGGATTTGTTTGATTTGACCAAGGCCTAACTCCAGCTAGATAGAAACAGATGGGTACTCTTCTCCCTTCTGCTTTCAGTGCTCTTCCATTTGCCCTCAGTGACCTTGCAGTTTGTTCCCACCCTAACCGTCTCTTGAAAGATTAAAATACCAACTTAATACGTGTTATTTCTATTTATTTGCACTTATTTTCCTGTTAATTTCATGTAAGATAAAGGTATGAATGTATTTTTTCTGTATCTGATTCTAAAATGATAAAATGTAAACTATCGTCACATGCATCACATCCTTTCACAAAAATGCCCCTTTGTTCCAAAATGTACCCCTTCCTTCAACAAGTGTGCCAAGATCCCTAAAAGTGACCCTCTTGTCCTCACCTGCGTGAGAAATTCCTAGCTGGAGGCACTGCGAAAGACGTTATTTACTGCGATCAACTACCATGCATATGTAAATCTTTAACACCCCTCCCTGACCAAACCTTTTCCAAATACTATACATTATAATGAACTAGCTCCATTACAGTGTAAGGAAATTTATTGAATATTGTTACTTTTGTCTTACGTTCCAGTTTCATAGTCATTCCTAAAATAGATCCAGATGTAATCCGCAAGCGTTTGGAACTAGAAGTTTAAACTTTCAACATCAGTGTCTTAACGCTCATCTGTAGGTATCTAAATTCAAAATGCAAATTTACTTTCGTTCACTTTTTATTCGTTCTAATTTTTAATTCTGTCCTTTAGGATGACATATTTTGTTAAAATATATAGCTGTAAGCCATACGATTCATCTGTCAGGACTACAAAAAATACAACGACAAGCCATACGATTCATCTGTCAGGACTACAAAAAATACAACGACAAGCCATACGATTGATCTGTCAGGACTACAATACATACAACGACAAGCCATACGATTCATCTTTGAAGACTACAATAAATACAACGACAAGCCATACGATTCATCTTTGAGGACTACAATAAATTCAACGACAAGCCATACGATTCATCTCTGAGGACTACAATACATGCAACGACAAGCCATACGGTTCATCTTTGAGGACTACAATACATACAACGACATACGATTAATCTCTCAGGACTACAATACATGCAACGACAAGCCATACGATTCATCTTTGAGGACTGCAATATATACAACGACAAGCCATATGATTCATCTGTCAGGACTACAGTACATAAAACGACAAACCATACGATTCATCTTTGAGGACTACAAAATATACAACGATATACGATTAATCTGTCAGGACTACAATACATACAATGACAAGCCATACGATTCATATTTGAGGACTACAATAAATACAACGACAAGCCATACGATTCATCTGTCAGGACTACAATACATACAATGACAAGCCATACGATTCATCTGTCAGGACTACAATACATACAACGACAAGCCATACGATTCATCTTTGAGGACTACAGTACATGCAACGGCAAGCAATATGATTCATCTTTGAGGACTACAATAGTTTCAACTATAAATTTCTTACAAGGACAGGATTACTAATACTCCATTTAAAACGTCGTCAAACTATGGGCTTAGAAGTTTATAAAATCATATATGCCATGGCACCCAAATATTTCTCTACTTATAATTTTAGATATGATAGCATTTGTTAACTGCCAAGCGTGATGAAAACGGCTTCATTCAGTTTTCTTGCTCCCCGGGTCTGGAACAGCCGGTCAAATGAGACACGGTGCTTAAACGTGCATGGTGTCTTCTGCAGGTTGTTGGAGACATGGGATGGAGAGACCTGCATGTCCTATTCGAATAACGTTTCTTTATTAAAGCAGTCAGGTTCTTCGTTTTATAACAATCTTGTTTAAATCTTGTAGTTTGCTCAGTAATTAGCTTTTTGTAATAATTTATATCTTTTCTCATTAATTGGCTTTTTGCTGTAACAGTCATTGCAGCTTCTCTACTATTTTTCTTTCAGCTTTATTAACTGTGCATAATTTAGCATATATTCCATTTATAGATTTTTTAATGTCCATGTGGACTTCGAGCCTCTTAGTTTTCTTTGTGACCTTCCTTTCAACATGGTATGCTTTTGCATTTGTTCTAGTGTCTCTGTGTAAAACATTAGATTTTTAATTTGGCAAATAATTAATAGCTGACATTACATGGTAGCTCTGGTCTAATTACTTTAGATATTTCCATGTTTTTGCTATTATGTTTATATTCACGTAACTTCCGTCATTGACTAAATACTCTACACCCCCTCCACCCATGATATATGATTTTACTGAGGTGATCTTCAGGTAACGCAAGGAACCGTATAACCGAGGCGGAATTTACATGTTTGTTTCCTATCTATAATTAATCTCAAATGTTCATGCCCCCCCCCCCCCCCCCCGCCGAATTTTGCACGTTGTGTTCATTCATGGCTGATTGTCCGTACACCTGTCTATCAATCATCAATTATAAAGCACCAGGTTCAGGTGCTTCTTGTTTTGAATTACGGATGTGAAAGAAAGAATATTTAATTTTCTGGTATGTTATTTTAATATTGACGAAAGTATGAGGATAGTCTTAAACCTTAACCATAAA
Source organism: Megalonaias nervosa (assembly GCA_016617855.1). Taxonomy (NCBI): domain Eukaryota; kingdom Metazoa; phylum Mollusca; class Bivalvia; order Unionida; family Unionidae; genus Megalonaias; species Megalonaias nervosa. Next base: position 39,488 of record JAECUM010037281.1, read on the forward strand.
AAAAGTAGTATTCAGCGTAAGGCAGTCGAAGTTACCTCCCTTGATACACTACCCTGTCTTGTACGACAAACCGTTAAAATCTGTATCGAAGTTACTAGTTTCTGTAATTGCAAACTATGCATAAGGTGTAGGTTAATTATAATTTATGCCAGAAACAATATTGAAAACCTTATTCAAAATAACAGTACATTTTAAAAGCAAATAACTAGTAATTATTAATCATTAAACTGGTAAAACTGTGTGTGTGTGTGTGTGTGTGTGTGTGTGTGTGTGTGTGTGTCTGTGTGTGTGTGTGTGTGTGTGATATTTGGATTTTTAGCGTAGCTTTAAAAAAATTTCAGTCATATCGCTACGATGTCTGCAGTGTGGCAGTTAATAGTGATGTCTAGCACCGGGGCATCATGCTACAGACATCACTAGCATGATGTCCTACCCAGTCACATTATCCTGACACCAGGCAGACCGGTCCTAACGCTAACCTCTTTATGCTGAGCGTCTAGCGAGGCAGCTGGTAGTGCCATTTTTATAAGTCTTTGGTATGACTCGGCCGGGGTTCGAACCCACGACCTCCCGCATCCGAGGCAGACGCTCTAGCCACTAGACCACCGGAGCGGTCAAGCTGGTAAAACTAAAGTCTTCTCTAGTAACTGATAATTAAGATAAATTTTACTTGTTGTGGTCAGTTGACCAAACGTGTAGTAAGATTAACACAACTGAAAACACAGCCAATGGAATCATTATTGTATTTTTTTAAAAATGAGGTAAGTCAACATAAGATGGTACAAAATCAAATTATGTTACTAATCTTAATCTTATGACAAACATTAATGGACGGTTTGTTTCATCCATCACGTACAGATTTATTTTTTTTTTAATTATTACAACGCTTTGACTGAATTTTGTTGTCTTTCAATCTGCTTTTGCAACGTCATGGTCATTAGGGGTGATGGTGGGCATGTTACGACTTTTATGCATGACACGATGAAATAGATGTATAGATGGCATCCTGGAGTTAGTAAGATACACTGACACGATGAAAATAGATGTATAGATACGATCCTGGAGCTAGTAAGATACACTGACACGATGAAAATAGATGTATAGATACGATCCTGGAGTTAGTAAGATGTACTGACACGATGAAATAGATGTATAGATGGCATCCTGGAGTTAGCAACTATAAATAGAAGTTACTATATGGAATGTAGCTTTGACTGGTGTCTGTGTGGTGCTACCGTACCAGTGAGCTATTAATTGAAATATTGTTACAGTACCAGTGATCTATTAAGTGTAATCAGTATTTTGTACCAGTGATTTATTAATTGTAATTAGTGTTTCTGTACCATTGATCTGTTAATTGTAATTAGTGTTACCGTAACAGTGATCAATAAATTGTAATTAGTGAGTGGGGAGTGGGTATTTTTGCACCAGTGAGCTATTAATTGCAATTAGTGTTTTTGCACCTGTCATTAACTAATTGCAATTAGGGTTACCGTACCAGTTAACTATTACTTGAAATGAATGTTACCGTACCAGTGAGCTATTAATTGTAATTAATGTTACCGTACCAGTGAGCTATCAATTGTAACAATGTAATAATCAAGTCCATTATACACGAAAACAAATAACAATATTCCGTTAGATGTATGTTAAGGAACAGTATTAAAAAAAATGACCAAAAAATGACCAAAAAATGACCAATGACAACACTTGTCTCTGACACAGCCAAGTAGCTCCTACTTAAAACGCAATGACCATTTTGCCGCGTATAAAGTAAAATTGATGATGTAATGCTAAAACAACCCTAATTCTCAAACTGTAACTTGAATGGATATGATACGTGAATGTAAATATATATCTAAATTTCATTAAAACCTTTTCTTAAGGTGGTGGATTAATTTAAAACATTCGTACCGCATTGTCTGTGCTTCGAGAGTCGCCATAATGGATATAGTTCTGACGTTGCTAGGCCACATTCGGGCTATCTCCGATATATTGATACACAGATTCGCTATTGCAATAATAATTATTTTGGAACCATTAAAAACAAAAATCACACAGAAGAACAATTTCAAGCTATATGTAGTAAATAATTAATATGAATTTAAGTTATGCGGATAGCACGAGGAAACAACATCAATCATGACTCCATGAACTTACAGATTGCTACTACAAATGCTATCATTATGCCCCCTCCCCCCATCATATTTCATTATTGGTCACTCTTGTGATGTTGAAATATGTTGCTATACTAGTATCACGTATGGAGAGGGCTTAAATAAGTTGTTAGAAAATGTGTCCAATTCCATTGTGTCATAATGTGACAATAAAATGTATTTAACTACTACGGTGTGTCCAGCAATTCCTGCTTCGTTTCATAAATTAAACATTCTGTCAAGAGTTACAGCCGAATAGTGTACATTTTAAAATGAGATGAATTACATTCAAATTATTTCAAAACTTATTAACATTTGTCAAAACTTCGAGTCACTTTCAACCGACAACTTGTAATATGACAGGAATGGACTAAGCAACATCACGGTAAGACTATTACTGCTTCAGACGTGAAGAACTTAACAAACATGGCGACAATCCATTCGTAATGAAAGTTTTAAATTGTGGACAAGAAAACTTAGAAATTATCCCTTTCTATAGCAACCGAAAAGCAAAACTTCGGTAAATACAGTTTGTTTCCATGTATGTTACATTTCATATACCTTTACGTCACAAGTATCGTCTTTACTCGCTTATAGATCGAGTCAAACTGCAAACAACAAAGATCCTGAGTAGTATAGGGAGCGATGGAGCGACAATGGGACTTTAATGTCAAAATAGTGAGTTTGCCCTATGGCGACAAGGGGAATTTAACATGGGGAATTTAACATGGGTGGGATTGTATAGCGACAAGGGATTGGGGCAGTATAGCGACAAGGGTTTGGGACTGTATAGCAACAAGGGAAAATGGAACATAGTGACAAGGGATTGGGACTGTATAGCAACAAGGGGAAATTGAACATAGCGACAAGGGATTGGGACTGTATAGGGACAAGGGAAATTGAACATAGAGTTTACATATACAAACAATTTTGTATGTAAAAAAAAATTTAGGCAAGAGAGAATATACATCTTTTCGAAACATATGAGTGACCCTGAAAAGGGCCGTTTAGCTTTCTTCTACTTTCTCTCCTCCCTTCATCTTTTCCACCAGCACCTCATCTTCCCCAGGCCATTTTTCTTCTTCATCTTTTTCTCCGCCTTCCATCTATTTTTAGCTACAACTTGTGGAAAATCCTATGGAAAAGCCCAAAGTCTATATTTATAGCCTCAAACTTTCTAGCTTCAATGATGTCACTGTACTGGACACTAGGGACATAATTGCAACAGTGTTGCAAGTGGCTGACCTGAATACGCGCTACTGTAGGTAGGTAGGTAGGTGACTTGAATTTGATAGGGATAAAGGGAGTTTCATGTGGACAAACAAAGACCAACACACACACACACACACACACACACACACTCTCTCTCTCTCTCTCTCTCTCTCTCTCTCTCTCTCTCTCTCTCTCTCTCTCTCTCTCTCTCTCTCTCTCTCTCTCTCTCTCTCTCTCTCTCAACGTTATGTGTTAGCTTAGAATGTAAACGCAGAAGATGAAATTTAACAAAATAGACTATCCCTTACACCACAAAAATACTATCCATTACATTAATTATATCATTTAACACCCGCCTAAACACACTATCCCAAAATTCTTTTTTTTTTTATCTCGGAATGCAAACGAAGAAGATGAAATCTCACAAAAAAGATTATCCCTTACACCACAAAAATATTATCCATCACACCTCTATGCTATCCAGCATATCATACTTACTATCCAAAATGCCTTGTGATCGCTTAGAATGTAAGAAAAGGAGATGAAATCTCACAAAATATCTATCGCTTACACCACAAAAGTATTATCCATTACACCCGCTATACCCTCCATTATACACCCCCCTAAACACACTATCCCAGCATATCATACTCACTATCAAAACGCCCTGTGTTAGCTTAAAATGTAAGAGAAGGAGATAAAATCTCACCAAATAAACTATCTATTACACCACCAAAAATGCTGTGTGGAAACATGCTAGTATCTATTTATAGTCACAACTTGTAGTAAATTTCTATGGAAAAACCCACTCTCTATTTATAGACACAACTTGTGAAAATTACTTTTGTAAAATGCTAGTATGTATTTATAGCTACAACTTGTGGAATTTCTTCGGAAAAACCTAGTATCTATTTTTATCCATAATTTGTGGTAAAATCCTATGGAAAAACCTCAACTTGTGGAAATTCTATGGAAAAACCTAGTATCTAATTTTAGCCTATGGACAAACCTAGAATCTATTTTTAGCCATAATTTATGGTAAATCCTGTGGAAAAACCCACTATTTATTTATAGTCTTATTTTGTAGGAAAGTTCTATAGAAAACCTGATATCCATTTATTGCTACAACTTGTGGAAATTCCTCTGGAAAAACCCAATGTCTATATTTATAGCCTCATCTAGCTACTTAGAGTAGCGCGTATTCAGGTCAGCCACTTGCAACACTGTTGCCATTATTCCCTAGTGTCCAGTACAGTGACGTCATTGAAGCTAGAAATGTTGATGCCATAAATATATAGTTGGGGTTTTAATAGGAATTTCCATAAGTTGTAGCTATAAATAGATACTAGGTTTATCCATTTGACTTTCCTTTAAGATGAGACTATAAATAGATAGTGGGTTTTCCATAGGAATTTCCTACAAGTTGTGACTATAAATAGACTCTAGCATTTTTCCACATAGTATTTTTGGTAGTGTAAGAGATTGTCTATTTTGTGAGATTTTATCTCCTTCTTTTACATTTTTAGGTAACACAGGGCATTTTGGATAGTGAGTATGACATAATGGATAGTATAGTGGGTGTAATGGATAGTATTTTTCTGGTGTAAGGATAGATATTTTGTGAGATTTCATTTCCTTCTCTTACATTCTAAGCCAGGGACGGGCAACATACGGCCCGCGGGCCTGACCCGGCCCGAGACGGGATTTTGACTGGCCCGCGGTCACATCCGGCCGCAATCTCCTACTACTTTCTTACTGCGTCGATTAAAGTACTGATTTAGTAATCCGACCCACCAAGAACTTCATTTTCCCATATCCGGCCCGTCGACTAGAGAAGTTGCCCACCACTGTTCTAAGCGAACACAAGGCATTTTGGAGAGTGAGGATGATATGATGGATGGTATAGCTGGTGTGATGGAAAGCATTTTTGTGGTTAAGAGATAGTCTATTTTTGTGAGATTTCAACACCTTCTCTGACACTATAAGCTTGCACAGGACATTTTTGAATGCTGTGTTAGGTGATAGATGGTGTAGATGGTGTAATGGATAGTATTTTTATGGTATGTTGGATGGTATATAAGGTGTGTATGTTTTGCTTGCTTTCATCTCATTCTCTTTTGCTCTAAGCTAAAACAAGGTGTTATGTGTGTGTAAGTGGTGAGGGATGGTATAGGTGATGTTTTCGATATAATGTTTGTGAGATTTCGTCTCTTTCTCTTGCATTCTAAGCTAGCGAATGGAGTTTTGGATAGAGTGGATAATGGGACGTTGGATGGTATATAAGGTATGTGAGAGTATTTTTGTGGGATTTTATCTTCTTCTCCTAAACTCTAAGCTAAAAATGGCCACTTGTGACAGTGTATGTATGGGATGTTGAATAGAATAGGGATGTTGGATGATATAGTGGTTTGATGGATGGGTTTTTGTGGTGTAAGGGATAGTCCATTTTGTGAGATATCATTTCCTCTTACATTCTAAGCGACTACATGGCATTTTGGATAGTGAGTATGATATGCTGGATAACATAGAGGTGTGATGGATAATATTTTTGTGGTATAAAGGATAGTCTCTTTTCTGAGATTTCATCTTCTTCGTTTACATTCTGAGATAAAAAATGAAGACTTTTGGGATAGTGTGTTTAGGGGATGTTAAATGGTATAATTAATATGATGGATAGTATTCATTTCACCTACCTAGCTACCTACAGTAGCGCGAATTCAGGTCGGCCACTTGCAATACTGTTGCCGTTATTCCCTTAGTGTCTAGTACAGTGACGTCATTGAAGCTAGAGATTTGAGGCTATAAATATAGACTTGGGTTTAACCATAGGACTTTCCGGAGGTTGCAGCTATAAATAGATACTAGCGTTTTTAAACAGGATCGTCACACAAGTTGAGGCTATAAATATATACTGGGTTTTTCCATAGGATTTTCTACAAGCTGTAGTAAAAATAGATGGAAGGATGAGGAGAAGAAGAAGAAGAAGAAGAAGAAGAAGAAGAAGAAGAAGAAGAAGAAGAAGAATGTCCTGGGAAAGATGAGGTGCTGGTGGAGAAGATGAAGGGAAGAGGGAAAGTAGAAGAAAGCTAAACGGCCACTCATATGTTTCGAAAAGATGTTTATTTTCTCTTGCCTAATTGTTTTTTTTTTTT
>JAECUM010037282.1:0-11230 GCA_016617855.1 Megalonaias nervosa
TTTTTTTTTTTTTATTTTTTTATTTTTTTTGTTTTACTGTATACGCATCAATGATATTTTTCAGTTGGGTCTGCAACAAACATTCTTGCTCGTATCTGTAATGTTGAACGTCAATCGATTGGTTCATTATATAAAATGCTAATAATTTAAGTAGGTGGTAGTTTTGCGACTAATTCAATACACCAATAGTACAACACTCCGAGGCACTTCCACCACAAATGTTCCCTCGTCCTTTTGATCTAATATCACTAACATAGATCCAGACGGAGTCAAGACTGGAGATCGCCGTGAAATTGTGGTAGATATGATAAATGTTGGAGTGCCGAGTACTGATAATCTTTATATGCCGGTAACCTCAGCGGTATGTTTGATGGATTCATTGAGTGGTGTCCATAATGCCGATACAGACGCTACTGTATGTACTATATCATCAATAATCTTTTTTTTATGTCAGAAAGTTTAATAGACCCTGAATAACATCACCGAGACCATCATCGTAGATCGCTTTGTATGTTGGTAATCGCGAATTTATCACCGTGACCATTACATACTCTGAGCATTATGTATCATCATATTATGTTCTTGTCACTGATCTAATTGCATCAGCTACGGCAATCATCAACGATTTCATCAATGAGCGACCGATCAACATTAATGTCCATCACACTGTTACGTGTAGGCTTGTACAATAATAACAAGAGAAAAGAGTGAAGACAACAAGCTTTGTATATTTAAACAAAATAATTTATTTCCCTAGAAAACAATGTAAAAATTGGAAAATAGGACTTACGGTTTGTGAATATAATCCAAAATTTAATCCTAACAATGAAAAATACAAGTCCTATCACTAAATAGTTCTATTAGAATCCAGGTTCGAATCTCGACGACGTTCCAATATGGAAGGCGATGACGTCAGATGCGGTGGTCCTTGTACAAAAAGCAAAAATTCCTCAATTGAATCACAGTTTATGTTTCCGAATAATTCCAGAATAAATTTCCACTGAATTTCTTTCTCCCAGAATTTATAAAACATAACACTCGTTTGGTTTTCTAGAGAATAAATTATTAAATTTCAAAAACAAATGAACTTCAAAAAACAATCTAGTTTCAACAATAAAATACCTATCCGGCCTTCAAGGTTTCCGAAATACAACTGACTGACGAGCGCTCATAAAGGGTTATTATATCTGACAAATTATCATCCCGTTCTCGCGAGATAGATTTCGTGGTCTCTTAACTCTCGAACAACGCAATAAGAAAAATGCAATTTGTCACGTAGGAATAACCCCTATATACTTTCACTCTAAAATAGATTTAAAAATAAAACATTGTTTATTCAGACTAAACAAAATGACCTTGGCAATAGCCAATCGTTTTCGCGTAGCGCTTACACTACCGCGGACCAAGGTGAACTAAAAATATTGCAGATGTAACTCGTTTTACGTCTTAGATAAACAGAATTACTGAAAAATAATTTCGAATCCCGTGAAAATAATCACTACAATTAAATGTAATGAAACAAAAATAAAATAAAAAAGAACTTTAAAACTAACACACAAGCAATTTAATTACATATACGTAACAATACCGCCTGTAAATAATCTCTGACAAAAAGAAGCTGCTTCATTAATGATTTCTGGGGAATTATTGCCAACTCGTTTTCCGCCAATCAAAATTTCTTATCTATTAACATCGGCAAGGATGTTATTGGGACATGGAGTTATAAAACCACTTCCCCTGGTACCTGTACCAGGAGTGGCAATACCACTTCTAGTGGCAACTGTGTCAGGATTTATATGATACCATTCTTCTTCCTTACTTTTTGTTTCGTCTGCTTTTTTCTTTCCCGCTCTTAAGGTTGATTTCCTTTCTGCTTTTGCTTTTTCAAGTTACTCACCTACTGCCTGGTTTAAAATGTTAAATTAATAAACATCTTCCTCAGATCTGATCTGCGGAGTATCAGCAACGACGCTATATACATCCCTAACCCAATCGGCAGGTTTTAGAGTTTTAACATATTCGGGTTTTACATACGTATCTCTATCACGATATCCAAACGCGGCAATATTAATTATTTGGTCTGAGCCAATGTCGGCGGGAATACCTTCCGGTGTAAATATATCGTTAATGCTAGTTTAACTTATGGTTGTGGTTGACCTTTAGGTTATAGTTGAGGAGGTTGCCGGGGTGGTGGTCTAGTTGCTCGAAGACGACCAGCCATATCAACAGGTAATGTCTCAAGAGCTTTTTGTGCTGCCTCAGTTGCTGTAATAGTTTTTCTTGTTGGTTCGACAATTGGTTTAAATAACTGTTCTGTACCTTCTGTAAATTCCACCTGAGACTCCTGACGCGCTCGTACTTGTTGCTTGACAGAATCACGGACGGGGAGATATTTCTGGATTGCCTCTAGTCGCTGTCGAGCTAATTTAGCTGTGCGAGATGCCACGGTTAGCGTTATTATTGACATAATAATGATTTAATTAAGCCACACAGCAGCAGGAAGGGTGACGACCAACAGGTCGGTAAACGAGAATGTATAAAAGTTTGAAAACACAAGCGTCAAACAAAAATGCGCTAATCTGGTTAGAGAGACCTTGGTCGGTTAGATGCCTCGATTTAGTGTTATAGACCTTGTATTTTAATTTTTTTATTTTTTTATTTTTTTTTTTTTTATATTTTTTTTTGTAGGAAGCTTTATTTTCGCGAAATAACCCTCTTAAAGTTTGTCGGATTCGTCCCCCCGCTGCTTGCTGCAGACACGTGGTATCATGTCCCACCCAGTCACATTATCTGACACCAGGCTGACCGGTCCAAGCGAGGCAGTTGTTAGTTTTATAAGTCTTTGGTATGACTCGGCCGAGGTACGAATCCGCGACCTCCATCATCAGAGGGGGACGCTCTAACCACTTAGGCCACCGGAGCAGTCGGGATAGTTAAGATATCTCAGTAACACTTATGTACAAATATTTAAAAAGGTCTTTACTCTTCCTATACAAAGACAAAGATATTAATTTATATAGGAACTATAAAGAGAATTGTCTTTTAGCATAGCACTAGCGCGTGGATACCGTGAAAATTATGGTTTACCAGTTTTTCCACGACAGGTACTTTCGCGAATGAAATTTACGCGCCGTTGGTATATATTAAAGATTGCTAAGCGCAAGTACAAAACGAAAATGTTGCTAAATAATGCGAAGTAACATAAATACGATATTTCGACAACTGAGCAAAGTAACAAATCCTATTAATGTGCAATAATTATTATCAAAGTCGTCTTAATAAAACTGTCAGATTCGCACATAAAAAAGAAAGTACAAATAGACTAAAGATAAGCAAAGCGCAACTAAACAGTAAACGTTGCTGCTAATTATTACATGACATAGGATTGTCAAAATTGCTGGCTTAATTATGTCACGTGATAATATTCTTCTTGCATTATTTTGTAATTGCTTTCGAAATCTCATTCTTGATTTTAACATAGCAACCCAATTTTGTATCTATCCTTGCAACTAAATCTGATTTTGTAAATATGGGCTTCATTTTTCCAAATCTATGTCAGAGATTAATTTCTTTTTAACACTACAAATTAAATGTTAATTGTAAATCTTTGTTTGAGTTTCATTTATTTAAGTCAAACATTCATATTATTTTGCACATTCTGTTTCAGTTCTAAATCTTTCTTACTGTATTTTCTTTAGATTTAATCTCACTTCTCGATGTCAGTTACATTTTTTTAATTTATCACCCATCTGCCTGTCGCTGAAATAACAATTAGGGGAAACGCCGGACGTGGATATGCATGTCGCGGAAATTCCTGATGCTGAAATGTCAGTTGCGGAAAAAAGGCATGCCAAAATTATGGTGTTAGGAGTAGCCCTGTCTACTATTGAATACCATTCTAAGACCAATTGTAGCAAACATCTTTAAACCAAAGATTGGAACGATCGTGAGTTTCTTTGATTGTTTTTATGTAATTAGTGTCTGAATTTTGCATTTAACTATGAATTATGTGGTTTTGACAAGATTGATTCACCCAATCTTCGGTAGTCGCTTATTTACGTTTGAAATCATCTCCCTGTTTATCTTGTGTTTCCAAAGGTAAATGTGAATGTGATGATGTGTACAAATAACCCAGTAAAGAAGTGTTAGTATCTCACTTAATTAAGACTTTTGCCCTAAAACTTGCATATTGTAATAAAGTTAGGGTATGCACCATTTGTATACACTTCTCTATTTTAAGGATTTATTAGATTTTTGTGATTATTTGTTTAATTATGGGAAGTCGGTGTTGGGGAAATATTCCTCAATCTGAGTAAATAGCCAACTGCTCGGAGCAAAGGTCACAAAGTACAGTGTTGATGAAATTTCATGATGGCATGGTTTAGTTTCGTGGTGCGTTTAGGTCAGAGCTTTAGCCAAGTAGTTCCTATTAAAATATAATTGTGTTGTTTTGATTGTGCATCTCCGTGTGAAGTATTTGTGATAGAGGATGATAATTTGTAGAATGGAATAATTGAGAAGGTATTGCTTCATTGCTGCAGATGCCTTTTATTGCTGAAATGATGGTAAATATGGTGTAGAGTTACAGGCGAAATGAGACTATAAATCATAATTTGACTGAACTAGGGGCAGAGTAGAAAATAGTTCCCTTCATTTGTTTTTTTTTTTTTTTATAGTTATTTTCATATTTTCACGGCGTTATGTACTGGCGCTACCATACGGAAATATAATAAGGAGAAACCATAGAGTTATGAGGGTGGCATGCAGTTGTATAGCTGCAATGCAAATATGTAGTTCTGATATTTGTGGTCATGCTTTGATTGGAGGAAAATTATTTATAGTCTGGGCGCGTTGGAATTTCCAGTAGACAACAGTTGTTGTGGAGAAGTCCCTGGAAATAAGGGGAAAACAAGTGACTTCTAGAAGGATTCACGCCAAGGGAGGAGACCCTTTTAGCCTATTACAATATTTTCAAGAGCAAATGCATGAAATGTAGTTATAACTGCCGGGGGACAAACCATAATTATATAGGCATCCATAGAATTGCATGGAAATCCGGGATGGGGGTGGGGGTGGGGGTGGGGTGAAATCCAATTTTAAATGGGTCCATAGGTATAATATGGGACTGGTAGTGTATGGACAAAAGTATCTATAGCGACAAGTGTGTTAATAGCGGGTTTAGATTGTTGGTATTTATATAGGTCATGGCCTTGTATTCCTCATGGCTTTGTGCTCATACTACAATAAATTGCACATGTATGTATGCGAACCCGTCGATTATAAACAGTGAAAGTGACGAATATGCGGTCATACAAGAGGTTAAAGTCATGGGCTATAGAGGGCGGTGACCAATATCAGTAACCACAAAACCAACATTATCACACTTTTATGGTAGACACCTTTTTAAGAGTGCGAGGTGATAAATAGAAAGCTTCTTTTGGCATTTATATAAAATTTTGTTTTAAAAGGAAATCTGTGCTCGGAAATGTCGGTGAGTTTCTATTTCATTCAACACAAGCTGGAAATCAGCCATGCTAATTATACTATCCTAGATAACCACAGAATATACCTTACTAATTGAACTGAGATTACGTTCTGAATAAACACGTATTCGTGAATGTAATCGTATCAAAATTATTTAGCCAGCACCACCAGAGGCACCGTTTATTATTGATATAGATAGTATCGACAATAATTTCGAGTGGTGCACCTATGATGGTTGGCATGGTTATGATTCCCACCACACCCACACCAACAGTTGCTACCGCAACAAGTCCACAAATTGCATCTATGACTTCACACACACACACACACACACACACACACACACGTTTGAATTTCATGATCAACGCGGATCTCTTCATGATTTCATCTTGCAATCTTTGCTCCGCTTCGAATAACTCTTTTCGCGTCGGTAACACTGAGGGTCTATCGTAGTACTTCTGTGAATAATGTGATTACGTAATACAGTTGTTCGATAGGCCGATTTTGATCAAGGGCAGCACGCACCAAATCAATTATCCTTTTTTCATGCCCACCCCCAACCCCACCACCCTACCCCCGGCCGATTTCAACTCTAAACATGTTTTGGCTTACGTCCGTAACACTTAATAGCTGACCACCACATGTTTGCCCCCACCCCACCCCACCCCACCCAAAATAATTCTGCGGGCACCCCTGCCACTTTTACTGGTTTAACTGTCATAAAATCATAGAAAATATTTACTTGGGAATATTTCAATTTCCGAGGGCCTAACACCACGTTCATATTAAGCCGTATTAAACCTGACACTTGTGTTTTGATAATACTGCCGGAATTGATTCTTTAAGTACCCTGTGTATGGTGCAGTTCACGGCCAGAAAGCTTAAGGTAATCGGTTTTTCCTATTACAAGCACGTTGATCGTGTAGCATTGGGTGAACAGAAATAAATAACTCTCTGGCAACGCTTTAAGCGGAAAACAAAACCCGTGCACTGTTAAGTTCAGTTATGATGCATAAACATTAAATACACAATTCCTTGACACTATTATACTAAAATTAGGTACAAATGGAATCCGCAACATGCTGCTGCATTTTCTCAAAATGTAGTAAATAACCATACCCTGTTGGACAAGTGTACACCAGCTGTATCTATTTATGATTCTGGTAGTATCTACTTACTTACCTATCTATTTACATCAGCTTTCCAAAGGGCCCTAGAGAGACTTATTTTATTATGGCCGAAATGTGGATGTTCACTTTGGGTCGCATAGTAACCTACCATGTTAAATTCTTCAAGTGAACTTCAATGTTAAACAAATGGCCGTATTTAGCTTTCCATAGGATCCAGAAGTGACCCAATGCAAGATGTAAAGTGGATATCCTCGCAGGGCACCAGAGTGACTCAATCCAGATAACACTGTAATTGGATTTTTTTTGTGTAGTCTAGAGGGACCCCTAAGGTCCAAACGTGGAGGAAATTCTGGAGGTCGAATCATATGATGAGATCATCCCAAATCGGCTACGTGGTGTCCTTGGGCAAGATACTTTACTTCAATTGCCTTGGCACTAAATAACATATTTGTATTGAAGTTCCGTTAAACACCAACCAAAACACAGACAAGAGTATCTACAATAAATAAAATATAAAAATTTTCTTAACTAGTTTACTTCTGACTGCATCAATGATCCAATACGGTTTCCAGTGACTGAGGGGAGAATATTCGTTCAACTGGTAAAAAGACCTGTAATTTCCAGAATGTCCCATCCTCCATCGACACTTAGAAATTTACTTTCTCTTAGAACAAAAGAAATTTGCAAACAGTGCTCCTCTGACCCAACATTAATACTTTTTAACCCCACCTAATCCCCACACATAATTTCACCTTCTACACAAACGAATATAATGGTTGTGTGTTCAGTGACTACGAGTTTTTAATAGTTCAATACGTCAAGCTTTGCTGATAGCGAGTACACGCCTCTGCTTCTCTGTTGTTTGGGGTTAGCTTGTTTGTTTGTTTGTTTTTTTTTTTTTTTGTGTGTGTTTTGTTTTGTTTTTATTCCAGTTACAATTGTCAGGTAACAAGAATGTTTCAAATGAAGATATGTTTGTTCTTTTTCTCAGAATGTAAGAAACATTACATTAAATATGGAATTATTGCTTAAAAGAAAACAAATTCATTCTTATGAAACAAACGATACAATCTGAGTGGGCGTAACATTTCATATTCTGTACTCATTTGTAGTTCGCCTACACCAAGTTGTCGTCCTTGAACCCGAATCCACCGTAGTTTTATAAAGAGTTTGCAATTTTTTCCTCGTGATTGTACAAATATGGCAAATTGATGCCATTTGTGTTCGTGGTTGTACAGATAAGGCCAATTGATGCTGTTTGTGCACGTGGTTGTACACATAAGGCCTATTGATGCTATTTGTGCTAGTGGTACAGAATAGGCCAATTTACTGCTAACAAGCAAAGCAATATGCGATCATAGTATAGAAACTGACTGTTGACCTATTCACACAACATAGTCCCTTTCAAGTCCTTTTTAAGCAATGACGATTGTCCTTCTATAAGAGGCTCCACTTGAATTTCATTTTGATGTTTTGTAGTGATATTTAGAAGAGTACAGTCTTGACTGGAAAATAGTTTGCACTCTTCTGTAAATTAATATTATCCTTTAACGTAACGGAAGTCAATCGCTGGTAGGCATTAGAACAGAATATAATTTCTGAGAATGACTGTCAGTCGCCTCTTGGCATGGTGCTATTATGATTTCGTTAGGAATATCTTCTTCACTTTTAAATCGTCCTTTGCTGTGATTTGTAAACACGAAATTTCAATGGCTATCCGAAGAGAACCCAATCATGCTTAGTGTTTACACTTCAAATTGTGATGGGTTTTTTTTTTTCACTCAAATTTGTGATAAATTGTCATTCAAGGTATAACGGTACCAATTGTACAACCCCAGGTGGGCGGAGCTTAAGGTGTAGGGAACATTGCATTCAGAAATGAACCACAAAACTAGCTGTGATTGGTGCATTATGTAAGAGTTGTACTTTCTGTTAGGCTTGAAAAAAAGTTGAGCCTCATGGCAACATGTGAGATTATGTTAATTCATAACTGTATCACATTTTGTATTTTTTATGATTTTTTTAAAATGTGGTACACATGACTGAAAATGTGTCTGGTGTAACTAGATAACTCTTACCCTTGTCTAGTTCCAGCAGAGTTATCTCTCATAAATGCAATGGAGTACCTGGTTCTGTCCTTGTCAAACTGACAATCTAACATTGTTCTCTGTGACAGTGGGTGACATGCATGCTGAGGTAGGATAGAAAGTATATTTATTTCACAAAACATTAGCATTGAGGTCTATGGAAAAACAATTGGTACCGTGATACCTCAACTTCAGTTTACATGATCTATTGAAACTGAAAGTAGTCCGTCCCGAAATACCCAGAACAGCTAACGGAAATTACACCAACAACAAGAAACAGGACGGAAACAGTTTACCCAGTACAACATAAATTTTCCGTATGTGTCAAGATAGAAGTAGTTACAAATACTATGTCATACAGCACGTGAGATAATAGAAACAATAAACAACGTGCAATGTGATCGTTGATATGCCAGTATTAATTTAGAACTCGTAAACTGAAATAAACGTTTGTTCTTTCTAACGTTATTTCATAGCAACCTCACAATTCCTCTTCAAAATTTTAATATTGTGATGGAGAAGGCTATGAATTCAACTAGAATACTATTGGACTAGGCTATGAATTCAGTTAGCTCGCTTTTGGATTAGGGTTTGAATTCAATTAGAAAAAATGCTGATGTATAGGACCACTTAACATTATTTATTATATCTCGTCTAATAATTTGCTACGACATATACGTTTTCCCTCCGGGTGGATTTCTTTTTGCGGCAATATTTTCAAATTTAATATAACAGTATATAATTCTAAATAAGTCTATTTTTTCTTCATAATTTAAATGCATAGTTTTCGTCCGCCAGTTATTCCTTTTTTCTATGCATATGATTTATGCGTTTACTGTGCATGTTGGTCAGCCAGTCATAAACAGGAACTAAAAGAATAGGGAGGGTGTTTCTGCCTGAGGATCATCAAATTGTAACAGGAGACTGTGATTGTAGCAGGAGATGAGTAACATCAGCTAAACTGTTTTATGAAAATCATTGATAGCCTCCTGGCTGCACTAGAATGCATCCTGTATGAAAATAATGGAATACAAATTCTTAGACCTAACTGACTGAAAGTTTGAGGTATGCCGTAAGCATGGACATGATACGAATAACCTGAGAAATGGAAATGTTTTGATCAGGGAGGGGATTAAGCTGAAGACATTGTGGAACTATTGGGATAGGTATGTTTGTTTATATAACTGTCCTATTATTTTAAATATGCGATCGGTGAGATCTATTCATGCATAGTCCTGAAATGACTTGCAGTTTCGGATAAAGATATATACAAAGACTGGCCGGAAATTAAATGTAAAGCCCGACGATCTAATTTTTGAACTCTTACCTGTTTGTTACAAAAAAAACTGGCCCGAAGTCTATAATCTTGCATAAACACGGAAGACAGATCCCTATTTCTTCGTAATAACTTGCAGGTAAGATTTCCAAACATTTTCCTAACTAGTGATTTATTTCTGTTTGTTTTTTGTTTGTTTTTTCATTCCCAGCTCGTGCAGTTTTCCCGACTTTTTTATTTGTTTGTTTGTTTCAAGAAGCTGCTGTTGCTCACTGATTAGCGTTTCAGATTGGTGACCGGAATGTTGCGGGTACGAGTCTGGTCCACACTAGACCGCTTCTGCTGTAATCGATTGATTATAATATCTGATAATGTGTAATCAACTAAATGCTATTAATGTTGATTAATATAAAGAGGGATTTCTTTATCACACTTTTGACCGATGCTGAATGAGCGTTACAAAAATTATGCCATGCTGCATTAAATTTGTAGCTCATAAAACTCATAGGACAGGCCCCAATAATTTGGATAGTTTCTATCCATGGTAATATGACACCCCAGCAGAATGGCCCTCTGCTATCAACATCCCAAGCCAAGGACTGTGTGAGCCTGATGAATTCTTCCAGGCTGGTGTAAACTAATATACCCGGTTATTAGTTCACATAATGACCAAACATGCAATTGATGCATATGTTTATGACAATATAATGAGTGTCATTTTATATGCATTTCAGTCTGCTATAAAGGCTTATTACTTCATGTCCCCCCCCCCCAGCCACATATGAACATTTTAATGGCGTTATGAATAGTCCATATACATGTTATTACATCCCTCATTGTAATTTCTCCGCCTCAAAGAATGATGCACCTGCATTTGTTTTTTTAAAAAAATTTCAATGAATGTGCATTTTAATAGCAAAAAGTCACTTAATTTTAGAAATTCTAAGATGGTAAACACATGAACTTATGAAAAACACATTTGCATTGCACCATTTTTTACATGTGACTCTCTTATACTGGAACACATTTGTACCAGATATGTTTAACAGAAAATGCAGACTGAACTGAACATTTTAAAAAATCCAATTAACGAACTTGATATTTATTTTCCTATTGATGATTTATATATTAAACAAATTTTCAAAATTTACATGAACAGTAAATTTCGTACATACTGAAATCCAAAATCACACTCAAATTAGACTCATAACACACACACACACACACACACACACACACACACACACACACAC
>JAECUM010037283.1:0-38663 GCA_016617855.1 Megalonaias nervosa
GAAAGTATATTTTATCCCTTTGACCTGTATTTCATTCTCTGACAGCTTAATATGATTTTGTGGAGAACTTGAGCAGGTTCTAGTATAAAGTTTTCATCTCTGACCTCTCACTATACACCTTATAACTACGTTTATAAACAATTACTGATGGCTATACAAGCAGATATGTGTTACTCAGGAAGTCATCCCATCATAAAAACATAAATTAACTGTTTGGACCCCTAAAAATAGTTTCAATGACCTAAAGGCACAATACAAAATAGAATTGTGTCTTCATGTATTTTAAATGAAGGTCTCATTTTGACTTACAAAGATATTTTCTCTGACAAAATTTGGTGTAGGAGTATATACATGCTGGTATCATTTAATATCATTCCCAATAAATATTATATATGTGCATTATGGGCGGAAAAATTTAATTTTTAATTTTGTTTTAAAAATTTCATTTAAATTTTTAAAATAAAAATTAATTTTTTATTTCTAATTTTATTCTTATATTTTCAAAGTCAATATACATAACATATTAAAATTTCATGTGTCTATCATTAATAATAAAGATTTTATACCAGTTTAAACTTTACCCAAATACTGCACTGACAGGCCATAGAATACAATTAATTTTACTATGTATTCTCTACATTTGTTTCTCAGTACTGAACTTTCTACTGTGTGACAATCAATACAAATCATATGTTAATCTAAAATACCTTCAAAGATAACTTCACGGTGAAGTTCTTGTCAAGGGTTGACCTGCATTTTTTTGAGAGGCTGAATTGTAAACAAAACACCATGCAATGGAACACAGATTTCACTTCCGGATAATCACCAAGACCTTATTACTCACTGTGCACTGTCGCCGAAATACACACGGACAACCACACCATAAGCTCATATTCTAAAGAATAAACAATTGCCTTTAAATCCATACCAAGAATGCCTAAATCTAACTCTTGTATCATCACCAAACGGAGACAGGTAAAAATGCTCTACAAATAGACTGGGACTACATTCGTGGGTACTGAACCGGAACTATTAATTGTGACCTGATGCCAACAGTCATTTTCTACTAGATCTAGTCAGAGTCGTAATTTTTACACCTCAGAGCTCAAGGTGTTTTATTGTTGAAGCCAGATTGTTTTGAAGTTCATCTGTTTTTTGGAATATAATAATTTATTCTCTAGAAAACTAAACAAGTGTACTTTTTTTTATAAAAAGTTCTGGGACAAAGAAATTCAGTGGAAATTTATTCTGGAATTCTAATAGGAAACATTATAAACTGTGATTCAATCGAGGCTCTGTTACCATCAATACAGATATCATCTGACGTCATCGCCTCCAAATTGGAATTTCATCGAGATTCGAACCAGGATTCAATTAGAACTGTTTAGTGATAGGACTTATATTTTTCAATCTTAGGATTAAATTTTGGACTATATTCAGAAACCGTAAGTCCTATTTTCTATTTATTACATTGTTTTCTAGGGAATTAAATTAGTTTGTTAAAATATACAAAGCTTGTTGGCTTCACTCTTTTCTCTCGTTACTTTTGTACGAGCCTATACGTAACAAGAGAAAATTGGGGCATCGTCCTTGGGATATATGAATTTTGGCTAAGTATTTCAGAAAATTGTTGTTGTTTTTTTTAAAATTTAAATTCCCATAGTTTTTAAAATCCCAAGTACTATTTTACATTTTGTTTGACATCTTTAGTGAAAAGAACAGGCTTTCATTCACAATATCATCAAAAGTAGAGAATTTTTAAAATTTTATCCAGGAGTGTCTGGAAATTTTGAAAATGGAAGTCCAGCTAAAAAAATTGGAATTAGAGATAAGACAGGTTCAGTTTCAGATAGAAATTATACAAATGGAAAGAAAAAGGGAAGAAATGCAAATACTGTTTGAGAAAGAAAAATTAGATATGCAAATGCAAAAAGAGAAGGATGAAAGGGAATTCCAAATTAGAATGAAAGAATTAGAGCTGGCAAAAGGAAAACACTCCCCTACTTTTGATGCTATAAGAAATATCAATTTAGTACCCCCTTTTCAGGAAGAAGTAGATATTTTCCTTATTTTGAAAAAGTTGCTGAAAATTTGACGTGGCCAAGGGAGTACTGGACTATATTATTACAATGTGTACTTACTGTTAGAGCTCGTAATATTTACATTTCACTGTCACAAGAGCAGAGTGCTGACTATGAAGGGGTTAAGGACTGTATTTTGAAGGGTTATGAGTTAGTCCCCGAGACTTATCGGCAAAAATTCAGGAATTCTAGAAAACCAACTGACCAGACCTATCTAGAATTTGCATGGGAAAAAGCACAACAACTTGATAGGTGGTGCTCTTCTAGAAAGGCCAATAAAGATTACGAAAGTCTTAGACAACTCATATTACTTGAAGAGTTCAGGAACTGTGTCCATAGTGACATTAGAATGTATCTTGAAGAGCATGAGATCGATACCTTGGAAAATGCTGCTCTTGCTGCTGACAAGTATTCTTTTACTCATAAAGTTCCTGTTGTAGGCAAATCATTCACTCAGCAGTCTATTAGCAGAATGGTATTTCAGCCTAACACGACTCCTTCTAAAATTCAGTCTGGCACAACTTCTAAAAATCAAGCTTCTGATAACTTGATTCAAAATCCTTGTCTATTCCTACGTGTACCTATTGCAAGATAAAAGGACACGTCATTTCTGATTGATTCAAAATGAAATATACGCATCAGAATCAAGATAGACCCATCACAAATGCTCTTATTTCTAAGAGGTCAAGGTCACGGTCATGTATTGAAGGCAATACATTTGTTGGGTCTAATAAACCCCAGTCTAATTTTATTATGGAGAATTATGAACCATTCATGTCGAAGGGTTATTTATCACTCTTAAGTGATTTGGCCAATCCTATCCCTATTAAAATTTTAAAGGATACAGGAGCTTCTCAGAGTCTTTTATTATCAGGTACTTTGCCTTTTTCCGAGAAGTCTTCTTCTAATGAGATTGTTCTTATACAGGGAGTAGAGTTCGACTTTGTTAAAGTTCCCCTCCATCTGTAAATTTGTCATGAGACATAGTTTCAGGACCTGTGACAGTCGGTATAGTGTTTACTTTACCCGTTGAGGGCATTTATTTGTTGCTAGGCAACGACCTAGCTAGAGTCAAGGTTGTGGTTAATCCACATGTAACTAACAAGCCTTCCTTGGATCAGAAAGTTGATCCAATTGAAAATGAATACCCTGATTTATACCCAGCTTGTGCAGTTACCAGAGCTATGGCAAAGAAAGCTCTTGAGAATGATTTTGATAAGGAAAATATTCCTTTAGCTGACAAATGTATTGGTCAGGCTTTTGATGAGGTCACTTTCACTCCTAATTTGGATCAGTCAAAAGGTATTGATCACAGTGATCCTCTTTTAAATACTCATTCTCTTTTATCTAATCAGGGTGACATACGACAATCACTTGTCGTCGAACAGGAAAAAGATCCCTAGATCTCCTATTTGTTCCAGAGGGCCATTAGTGAAACTGAAGCGACTGAAGTACTGTCTGTTATTTCATTAAAAATGGAATTCTTATTAGAAAATGGAGACCTTCCGAGGTACCTGCTAGTGACGAGTGGTCAGTGAACTATCAAATTGTAGTTCCAAAATCTTACAGACAGGAAACACTTAGTCTGGCCCATGAAACTCCTGTGGCTGGTCATTTAGGAATAAATAAAACTTATAACAAGATCTTGACTCACTTTTATTGGCCTAAAATCAAAAGTGATGTTTGTAAATTTTGTAAATCTTGTCATACTTGTCAAATGGCAGGAAAACCCAATCAGAAGATACCTAAGGCTCATCTGCAACCTATTCTGCATTTGACGAACCATTTAGCAGAATTATGATAGACTGTGTTGGTCCCTTACCTAAGACCAAGTCAGGCAACCAATATTTGTTGACCATTATGTGTGCTTCAACGAGATTCTCAGAGGCAATTCCTTTGAGGAATGTTAAGACCAAAACCACAGTAAAAGCTTTGATAAAGTTTATTTTACTCAATTTAGCCTTCCCAAATCTGTCCAATCGGATCAAGGGTCAAATTTCATGTCTAAAATTTTCCTGCAATGTTTGTACGAATTAGGAATTGAAAGTGTTGAAGTGAAACTTCTTTCAAATGAGGATACTCAGCTCAATCTTCTTGATTATGTTTCTGATTTTAAGTACAAGTTGTCAAAGGCTTGTGAGGTCGCAAGAGCAAATCTGCGCTCTGCTCAGTCCAGAATGAAATCAAGATATGATAAAAACTCAAGGGATAGGAGTTTTCAGCCTGGTGATAGAGTTCTAGCTCTCTTGCCCATTCCACAAAATCCCCGTCAGGCCAAGTATCATGGTCCGTATACGGTTGAAAGGAAAGTAAATGATTTAAATTACATCATAAATACTCCTGGGAGGCGAAAACAAAAACAACTTTGACACATTAACATATTAAAGGAGTATATTGAAAGAGATAGTCAAGTAAATCGTGCAATTAATTTAGTTGTACCTGTCCCAGAAATTGAGGATATAAGTGAAGAAATTCAATTGGACACTGTTGATCTTGGAGTAACAAATCTTCGGAATTCGGAAATTATGAAAAATCTGGCCCAGAAACTTTTACATTTACAACAACAAGAAAGAAATGAACTTAAACAGTTATTATTCGAATATAAGCACTTGTTTCCAGATATTCCTACAAGGACAAACACAATTTTTCATGACGTTGAAAGTGTAAATTAAAAACCTGTGAAGCAACACCCATACAGGATAAACCCTCTCAAATAGGAATACTTGAAAAAGGAAATTGAGTATTTGCTGGAGATCTGTTTTATAGAGCCCAGTAAAAGTGATTGTAGTTCACCATGTATACTTGTTTCGAGACCGAATAAAAGTTTCCGTATGTGCACTGATTATAGGAAGGTGAACAGTGTGACAAAAACAGATTCATTTCCTTTACCAAGAATCGATGACTGTATTGGCAAAATTGGAAATGCCAAATACGTCACCAGATTTGACCTTCTGAAAGGATTTTGGTAAATTCCACTAACGGAAAGAGCAAAGGAAATTTCGGCATTTGTGACTCCAGATGGTCTCTATCAATATAAAGTAATGCCGTTCAGGATGAGTGGTTCCCCAAGTAGCTTTCAACGTTTGATGAATATGATTACCTCAGGTCTAGATAATTGTGATGCTTACATCGATGATGTCATCATCTACAACGACACCTGGAAAGAACATCTAGCCACCATTCGGAAGTTCTTCGACAGACTCAATGATGCAAATTTGACAATCAATTTATCTAAACATGAATTCTGCCGTGCTTGTGTAACTTTTCTAGGACATATTGTGGGACATGGTCAAGATAAACCTATAGATGCTACAGTCAAGGCTATCTCTGATTTCCATGTGCCTGTCAGTAAAAAGCAACTGTTGCGATGTTTGGGTATGGCCGGATACTATCGAAAGTTTTGTTCCAATTTTTCTAATATTGCTGAACCCCTGACAAACTTGTTAAGTAAGAAAAACAAGTTTCTTTGGACTAAAAATGTCAGGAGGCTTTTGATATATTAGAGGCCATATTCAAAAGTGTGCCTGTTCTCACAGCTCCAAATTTCAATCAATCATTTAAATTATCTTTTGTTGCGAGTGATGCTGGGGTTGGAGCAGTATTGATTCAAGAAGATAGAAATGGTGTTGATCACCCAGTGTGCTATTTCTCTAAGAAATTAAATAAGCACCAAAGAAATTACTCAACAATCGAGAAGGAATGTTTGGCTTTAATATTGGCATTACAGCATTTTGAAGTTTACATTAGTTCACCTATACCTCATCTCATGGTGAGGGATTTTGAGAAGTCAAAGAGCATAATGAGTGATAAATGTTTTTAAAAACAAACCAAAAGACCTTTTGTTTTGATAACATTTTTTTTTTCAAACAACAAACAACCAACAAATAATATAGCATCAATATATGTTTTTCAAATAACCAATTTTTTACAAGGTTGTGTAGTCAAGTTCGACTTCTTCCACTGATGGAGATCATTTGGCTATTGATGTACACTATGTTTCCTAGCTAAAGACAAGAGATATCCATAATGGTCACAAAACCATCTGTCTACTTTTTCATTGTTTCTAGAAGGGTCACGATCAAAAGAAGTCACTAAAAGTTTTAAGGGATATCCAAGACTGCGTTGATGAAGAAAATACACAAAATACTGTCCACACACCATGGAATATGTGCCTTTTAATGGCATATTATTATTGAGTCGTCTGGGCATTTCTTCTCATAGAGTTGATGACGTCGTCTTCCAAAGGCGGTAATCCATGCGAATCAAAATACTCCACACAGGAATCGGGGAAGTAAACGGCTATCCAGTGGGTTCCTGAGAGATGACTGTCGCCCTTGTTGATGGATCTCTAGAGCAGGCAGTGGAGGAGAGGAATCAGATACTCGTCCAATTTTTCTTCGTGACTTATCGCCAGACATTTCTGGTGTTAAATTTGACTGGGATGATCGTTTGGACATTCATAGCAATCATTCGTGGTCAAGCCTATAATGGTTTCTGCCAGGTGATTGGGCAAAATAGGAGACTAAATGTTCTTCTTGTTCTACCCATCTGGACTTTAATATCACCTCTTCGTCTTTGTCTTTGGGTTCCACTTCCACGATATCCTCCCCTTCCATTTCCAAAGAATCTCTACCATTCAAAGAGGGATAAGAATCATCGATTGCTTCTAATAATCTAGAATGACTTCTCTAAAACCGTTGATTTCTAGCGTGTTGTCGAATTCGGCATACAAGATGACATTCGCCGTCTCGGTTAGAGCTTCTGCAAACTTAAGTTCCACACGCAGTTGACCGGATTTTATAGGGTGGAAATGTCACTCGTGGCTGCCTTGGTCTGGGGTGAAATCAATGGCCCACAAAGCGTAACCTCCTGCATAATCGTCGTACGAAATGCCGTGGCTGCTATTGGTCCCTAACTGTCCCGTGGCTTTGTAGAGGGACAAGGACGATCTCAAGTAATCCTTCTCGGCCAACTTAAGTTCGAAAGGTCTCGTACACAAGGTATTGCCATTGCGACTGACTTCGATCTTGGACACTCTGTAGTGCTTAAACCCGAAAGGTTTGATAGTGACGGCTCCGCTGAGGGCTTCGTTGCTGACGATACCAACGACTAAATGGTTGGGTAACTATCCTTGGCACAGATGATCTTCGATCTTGGATCGGAGTCCAGCATCCAAAACGTCTCATTCTCTGACTGTTCTTCTTTGCTTGGTCTTTCTAGCTCTGTGTGTGTGACGTCCTCTTGAGAGTTGTCTTCGTCGTCTCTTTCTGCCTTGTACTTGCTGTGGTGTCAGGGAAGCAGGAATGCCTCACTTGGCAGCGTCCAGTGCATTTATAGGATTTGTTTTTTCGTCGGCCCAAAATGTCTTCTCCAGTTTGAAGCGAGACATTTTTCCTGGTCTCAAGAAGTCTTCTTTGGGGTTTTGTTTGTCGATGATGACATTTTGGATAAATTCTTTGCCATGCGTCAAAGCGGCATATTTCAAACCGTGTAATACTCCTGTGACCGTTGGTTTGCAAAAGTGTTTTGATTTTCAGTGATGTTTTTGATTTGTGTAGGGTGAATCATATCGAACAAAGCCAATTCCCAATGGGATTCGTGATCCAGTTGGATGGTCTGAGGTAATTTAGCAGTTAAACAGCACAACGTTTTGTGTGGAAACACATCCATGGAACTGTCACTGGGTAAAGTTAAGTAAAATTAGTTATTCGTAATTCTAGTATTCTGCTGTCCGAGGGGTCACTGGAGGTCAGAGGAGTGTCTAATAGAGAAATGTTGTTGTGCCTGTTGAGATGGTGACTGACGTTGGTCGCAAGACTCCCGTTGTGAGTTAGAGTATTTCAGGGAAGGATTGGGAAGAAGGTAACCGATGCAACTGCTCAGTAAAATGGTCCACAATTGTTTGTCTCCTTGTTGAAATTCTAATTGGCAATGGCAGCACCGATGGCACAATACACCACAAACATTTGGCAGAAAAAGACGATTTTCATTTTAAGGACATGTTTGGGAAGGGGTCAACAAGGTCGCTGAAAACTTATTAGGGATGGGAACCACTGACGATGTTTGAAAGTCTTCTCGTGCCTATTCTTCTTTAGGCATCCGTAGGGCTGCGTCTGTCTTGATCATTGGGGGTGGTGGTGGTGATGGACGTTTCATCAGGGTCTTAAAATCTTGCAGAGTCGGTCAAGCTGTTTCGTCTAAAACTCTCTGATGAAAGAGTTGAAGTCGCTGCAACACTTGATCGTACCGTTGTGATTTTTCCGTTTCTGACAAATTGCTGCGTTCTATCAACGATTGCAATTCGTGTTGTAACTGGGACATCTCGGTCAAATGAGGATATGTGGGGTTCGTTGTTCTTGCCAACGATGGAATTCCATCCATCGATTGTAAGAGACTAAAGTCAGTTTCCTTCCTTCCATCAAATTCCAAAGGTCACGTCTGAGATCTTTTGACCCAAGAGGTCCCTTTTATCTTCTTGATCCTTTTTTATCTTTGACCTATTCCTTTTGAAACAGCTCCCGTCATGAGTCCTGTAATCGTTGGGGCCAATGTGGCTTTCAGCAAGGGTGCTAACAACAGGTGCACAAATCCTCCGCATTGCACCAAGATCTTGTTCTCTTGAGGGATGGATATTTTCTTTTGGACCATTTGGCGAAGAACTTGTCTATGCTTATCTAAGCATTCTTTCTAATGTTGAAACAAAGATACCGTTCCTTTCAAGACATTCAAGCAACATTCGCACACGGTATCGACGACGTCTATGGAGGCGGTTTGAATGATTTGTTTTCGCATGGGTTGAGGGGCTTTGGACAGGACGGACAACACGTCCCAGTGTTTGGCTAAACGATGAGGCAGTTCTTTCCTTCTCTTTCCTTTGGGTGTAGAAGAGGGGTGGCTTCTGGGGGGCGACATCTTTGTTCCAGAGCACACACAACAGATACACTGACGTCGATGATTTGGCACACGCCCTTTTATCTATCTTTTGGTGGAGCATTTTTTGGAGTATATGGTTGGGTTTGTAACCAGTATTTTTGATGACCTCTTTGACTATCACTTCGTCAAAAATGTGAAGACTTTTTTTCAATATCGCCAAACAATCCTCCCCTTTGGTTGCTCCTCTTTTTCTTTGGACGATAGGGTCTTTTCTAGGGTGGATGTCGATGCTTGACTAAGCCTTTTTTCTGATGCAGGATCAAACGACGAGACTATCCTTTTCTTTTTCCTTTTCCTTTATGGACAGGAAAACGACGATAGTGGTGGTGGTGTGCACTTCTGGTGGGTGACATCTTTGTTTGTTCCGGAGCACACACAAAATTCACTGATGTCGATGACTTGGCACACGTCCTTTTGTCTTATTTGTTTTTGATGTAGTAGTTTTGGAGGAGCTGGTAGGTTGTGTGACCAGTCTGTTTGACGATCTCTTTGACTATCGCATTATCGCCATAAAGAAAAAATCCTCCCCTTTGGTTGCTACTCTTTTTCTTTGGACGATTGTGTCTTATCTGGGGTAGAAGTCAATGCTTGGCGAGGCGTTGTTTTCGGATGCCGGGTCAAACGACGAGACTGTCCTTTTATTTTTCCTTTTCCTTTTTGGACAGGAGAAACGACGACGGTGGTGGTGTGCACTTCCGGCGAGTGACATCATTTTTCGTTCAGAAGCGCAAAAACACTGATACCCATTGTTTGCCTCAGGTCTTTTTTATATTGGTGGAATGCGTCGTCACTGATTGCTGGTCCGTCGTATCATTTTCATGGTAGGCATCACTCGGCGTTGAGGGGTTCGCAACGGACTAAATCGCTACAGTTCTTGCTTGGATAAATCCAGCAAACTCTGTAACATACCTGATCTCTCTTGGACTTTGATTTGGAGGAGGGTACCTTGTTAGCAGCTGCCGCAGAGGTTAAAGAGATGGAGAGTGTTACCGCTGGAGGAGAAATTCCTGGAGACACTGGATTTCATTTCTTCATCAAATTAGGAAAGACATGTGTCAAATTGAGTTTGGCTGGCATCACTAGCAACTCAGAAGTGGAAGAACCTGAGGCTACTGGAGACGCGGCCACCGTCGCTGCAGGTCGTGGTTTGGGGATGTTAGTTTGCGTCCTGGACCTAGTGCCTCTCTTGGGGGTACAAGCTGATTTCTGGGGTCTTTTCTTGTTGCTTTTCTTTATCAGGGGGCGTTTCTTTTTCTGGGGTCCTTTCTTTTTCTGGGGCTGTAACCTGGTTTTGACATCACTGCTCTTTTTCTTCTGGGTAGGTTTGGGTCAGGGAGTGGCTTTTTTCTTGGGGATGACTTTTGGGGCATTGGGATCCCATTTTCAGAGCGAGCGAATGATAAAACCTCCTAGAGAACCGCTACCTCCAGATTTCAAAATGATTTGCTTTTTGGTTTGAGTGTCGATGCGGGGATCTGCCAGTTGCGTGAAGGCTACTTTATTTCTGTCAAAAGACAGCTTGGTTTGATAAGGGATGGAAATGATGCCTTGAAGTAATTGACGTGCTGTCACCGTAAACCGTCGTAAGACTTCTCTGAGACTGGTTTCTAAGGCACGATCACGTATTTGTGGATTTTTTTTTCGTGACTGATGCCGTACAAGGCACAGTCAATTTGACGGCAAGATGAGACTGAAGGGATGTCATGTTGACGATGTGTGAGAAAGACCAAAAGTGTCGGAGGTTTTTATAGATGTTTTTAAAGTCGACGGGGACGTATACACGACAGGCCCTACGTCTTGGCACCAGTGGTGAAACAGATGGGTACAATATCGCAAATGATCGGGGGTAGTTCATTTTAAATCCACGAGTAAATAGGCGTGAGGGGTTTGAGTGGCATCTTCGTACGCATGAGTCAGCCAAGGTGTTCCTAACTGTTTTTCTAACACTTACTCTTGCGATTTATCTCTAGGACCTTTAAACAAGCCCACGTAATTAGCATTGAGACTGATGGTGCGATGGGGTTTACTTTGTTGAAACAAATTTTGGGTGATGTAAATGACACTGGCATTACGGATGATGCCCTTTGTGCGTAAACCACAGTTTAATTTCTTCTTCGTCTTCTCCTAACATGTCGTCGAGAATCGCCAGGAATGCCTTCCACCAACACAATAGTATCGCCTTGACTTTCTCGCAGGAAGCACTCTTTGTAACACCACACGATACGTTGAGGTGGATGATCGATCAAATAATTTTTATGTTCGATCAAACGTTTGATAAATTCGGTTTTGCCTGAACCGCTCGGTGCAGCAATTATCATCTTAAAGGGATCGCGAAGATATAACTCCTACCAACTAGCACGATCTAACGTTTGAAAGAGAAGGAAGACGTAACAGAGATAGCAGAAATAGCTATTGTGCATAGGATGTCATTTTTTAAACGAATACAGACAAGACAAGGGTTTTTGTACTTTTTCAGGACACGTTTATTTCAAAAAATTTAAACATTGAACACGAAAAACAAAAATACATAAAAGCCAAATCGTTAAGTACATCGAAAAAATACACATCAAAACGATCAAAGTGGAATATAAACAAGTCACTGTACAACATTTTGTTGTGACGAAGGTGTGGTGTCCAAGGGACACTGTGTAATGTTCTTAGAGTCTCTACACCACTTGGCACAGTCACACAGGGGATCTCCCGAAATGGTTTTTCGGTGATGTCCATGTCGATGACAGTCCTGTCCTGAATGGGGTGGTTTTCCTAGGTGTTGGGTTCTTCTGACAATGTGGTTAACACATGTTTAAAAGTTACTTTCTCAACGAAAGTTTGAAGTGATGATCACAAATCTTTGGCATAGTTTGCCACCTTTTTGTCCAAGCCTCGAAACCAAGACTTTTCCAGTCACGTACATTTTGCCAGTGAGGGTGTAAGTCACAAACTATACATACATCTTCGTAAACATCTTCAGTGACTAAAAGTTGACGAATTTTTTTTTTCCCGTAGAGGTAGAGAAGTATCGAGATGAAAGCGCTAGGCTTTAACAGAATGAGTCTCTCGTGTACATTTAAAGGTACCACCCTCATGTTTTTGGTGGTACTGTGATGTACAGATCGTAAAGAGACCACAATGATTCGGCTGATAAACAAAATCCCAGAAACGAAGTTACTAAGACACACAGCACACAACAACCCAGATTCATTGGATACAGTCCTCGTAAAAGGATTTGGTAATCCGCCAGTCTGAATAGTGTCATTGATTTCCTTCCACGGCAATTGCTGTATCACTAATTATAATGGTCGTGGCATGGTAGCAAGTTTTTATGCCTCTTTTTGTCGGAGGTAATAAGTATACTTTCTGCTCAGAGCTGATAGTTCGCCAGTGACGAATCTAAATTGTTTAGTCATTAACTTGCACGTCCTCTTAAGCATTCAGGTACCAGTGGTTTTAAACACTGTTGACGTAACGGATGTAATTGTTCTTTGCGTTTGACTTGCATGTTGACAAACTCTCGGTAAATGCGTTCCCTTAACTCCACACGCAAACCACGAATGTACTTTTGTAAAGTTTCCATCAAGAGATTACTCGGGTCCCACTAAAGGTAGGCAGTGACAGTGCGAGACCATCGAACACGTTCCAGGTAAGCCGAGTCTTTCTGCTCCCACTCGTGAAGTGGCACACCGCAACTGAAACACTTGACGTTATCATGTTCAAGTAGAAAATCCGGCTCTCGCTAATTCTTCGAGGGTAGATCTTCGCAGATATTTAGGCCACTTTCCATTGAACGATTCGAATTGACTTTCAAAGTCACAGTATCCAGACAAGTGCACAGGGAACGTATATTCTTCTTTCACAGGTACATTTCAATGAAGCGGTGGTAATATCCGCAGTAGTTTGCTCAGGCATGGATGACATCCGTAGGGTGGTAGATGCACAGTAGTATGATGTTGAGGGTACAAACCAGGAAAGTCATAAGATGTATGAGTAGTGGCATCGCTTTCGCATCCGTCAGGTTTGACACGCACAGCAATACTTTCCATGATAGGTGTAGTAGTAGTAGTAGTCATAGCGAAGTTCCCATTAGGTGACTGAGTCACTGAGTACGGCATCCCTGCAATCGCAAGACACAGCATCGCACTCCACCTGAGAATCACCGAACTTGAATTGTGTCTTGTTACGTGTCTAGGCTCGTACAAAAGTAACAAGAAAAAGAGTGAAGCCAACAATCTTTGTAAAATTTAACAAATAATTTATTTCCCTAGAAAAACAAGGTAAAATATGAAAAAGGGCTTACTGTTTATGAATCTAATCCAAAATTAATCCTAGAATTAATAAATATAAGTCCTGGCAATGAAAAGTCCTATGTGAATCACAGTTCGAATCCCGACGACGTTCCAAAATGGAAGACGATGACGTCTTCGATGATCTGTTTTGTGTTGTCGTGTCAACAGTTCCTTGTTGAATCACAAAGAATAATAATCCCGCTTTAGAATTCCGAACAATTTCCAATAAATGTATTGTCCAAGAATTCGAATGAGCACTAGTATTTTCCAGGGAAAATAAATTATTAATTCCAAAAAGTAGAAAAATTCAAATCAAACTGGCAACAACATAAAATACCTTTCAGTTCCAAAGGTATAAATTACTACAGACTAGTTCACTATAATAACATGTGTTAATAAGCGCAACTGATACGCAAAGTCCCGGATGAGGGTCAACCCTCTGGAAACCCCTAATTGATACATGTTATTTTACACGTAGGCCATATATGACCTTGACTGAAATCAGTGATTCCTTTACTGGGAATGAATATAAAAAAAAATTAAAAAGTTGTTTACCAGAAAATGTATCTAGGTCACCGATTGATACAATATTTCAAGCTACTGCTTGTTTATCAGGCTAAAAAGAACTGAACTGAATTTTCTGGAAAAATGTCAAATCCAGTGAATAAAGTTATCATTACAATAATATGTAATGGAATAAAATAAAAATAAATAAATTAAAAACTAACAAACAAACAATTTAATTACATATACGTAACAGTCTGTTTGAAAGGATTCACCATTCTCGCTTGGCAATTGTAGCTGCAATGAACTATCGGCCTTGGACGTTTTCCCTTTTTATATGATGACAAATATCGACGTGTCCGAAATGTAAAGTGAAGTGGTTGGGAAGCCGCACTCGTTTATTGTACACAATTTGATACAGTTTTTTCCATAGGTCGACTAACAATTTGTTGTGTGGTTAAACGTACAATCTTGTGAGGTTCGTAGGTGGTCATTTTATAATGTTGCTCCTCTCCAGGCTGCAAGGCTTCTTTCAATGCCGCAAAATTCGGCACTTGACTGGTGCGATAATTTAGAGTTAATCCTTTCACTTTACACTAGGTGTGCTCTTCTCCTTGTGGGTCCAGATATTTGTAGCCGTAATTTTGGGAACCGCTGCTAGCAAAACTTAGAATCTTGTACAATTTTAAGCGAGCACGGTCTGTCACGCAGGCTGCAAAGGTGACATTTCCAAATTTGTAACTAACCAGGATCAAGTCTTCACGAAGGACGTCTACGTGTTTGATGTATTTGGTTTTGTCTTGAATAATCTGAAAGTAGCGGGAAGGTTCTGTCAAATACTCCGTCTTGGGTAAACATGGTCGTTGTGCCATTTTGCCCCAGAAGCAATTCAACATTACTTTGGCAAAACGATCGTTGACCTTCGTTTTTCTCCACGTGGTCTAAAGTGATGCCTTCCTGCTCAAAGTATTTCTCTTTGAAGTTCTTTTGGTCTTCGAGAGTGTGGCACCAGGAAGGATAGCCGATGGTTTCTTGTTTCAGTTTCAAAAAGGCATCCGCGTAGTCTGCGAAAATGCCTGTTTGAGTCTCGTCACCCTTGTGGTACTGTTCTATCTTGGGAAAGTAGTAAATTTCGTTCACTTTGGACAATTGGTATATCAGGGTCAGAGCTTTAAACAATTCCACGCTGACCCATGTTCCAGTCAAGGCGCGTTCTTCATGGGTGTATGACAAGGTTTGTCTTTCTTGCTCGTTTCGTCACAAGTACGGCACAAGGGAAACATCAGTTTTCCTTGGCAATGGTGAGTTAAAACGGGATGGTACAAATCGGCAAGACTTTACATTTAATCAATCCTTCGTATTGTCGAATGTTTTCCACGTCGTTATGTTCCGATAGCAATTGTCTGTGCTCTGCAGGAATGTGACAATATTTGCACACGTAAGGATACGGCAAACACACGTCTAGGTATTTGATTTCTTTTCCTTTCTCCTCGTCGGCGTGTTACAGCAAACAGGTGGCATTCGGCTGTCCTCCATACAAACTGTCCCTTGGGTTCAGAGGGTCCACCAACTTGTAATTTTTTACGATGCGCTTAAATTCGGGATCGGCTTTCAAACGGTAATCGTATTCGTGTTCCCACATTTCCACAACTTGGTATCCTTGCTGTTCTAAGCTTTAAACGTCGCTGACAAGTGGCCTCGTATAAGTCTTCCATGGTACGTTGTAAAAACTGATTTTGGCTTTACCGTTGAGGGTAGCAGATGGGACATCCGTGAAATAAGCAACCGTAGACGATCTTAGGGTTTCTAAGTTCCAGCCATCCACCGAATACGTTCCAATGGTCTTTTCGCCTCCTCCGTGTCGTGTGTATTGGATCCATTTGTGAGCCATCACCGTGGCATAGCGATGGCAATATCCGTAATGTTCGATGTCCTCTTGACTCCACGTTTCGTCAATAGGGTCTAAGATCCGTTGGGCAAAATCGGTTGATGTGTTCGGTCTCCGAAAGATTTTTATCACGTCCTCCAGGAATCTTGCTACAGTGGGGGCATTGGATAAAGATAGGTTCTTGGATGCACTTCATACACGCTCGATGAGCTACGCATAAATCAGGAATTTGAGTGCCTGTCGCTTGCATGGAAACGAAATCGAAAATGATAAATTTGTCTTTCTTCTTGTGGTCATCTTCTTCCTCCTGTTAGGGCTGGTATTATTGAATGTAGCATTCGTGTTCCAAGTCCACAATTTGGTGACACATGTGACATCGTTTCTTTCCTGAACATACGTGAGCCTTGGTACTATTGGTCCGTATGCCTTGTCCACAAGTAGAACACAAACTCAGGAGTTGACAAGCACTTTTCTGCTGTGAACCTTGCGTCTTTAGATGTTGTTGGTAACAGGTAGGACTAAACAACCTGGGCAATGCACTCATTTTTGTCCTTGGTCGAAACAGGGTTTAGAGGTCAAACATCCCTCACATTTTGATCCACAATGCTTGTATTGCTCTCGATTGTTATACCCATAGTCACATTTCTCACAATAATAACAGTATACCAGGAATGCAGTGATACTGCAATGGCATCGAAATATTCATCGTGATGATAGACGTGAATGCATTTTCCGTCTTTGAAATGTTTGCCTCGAAACAACATAGGTCCGAGCACTTCTTCAGGGTGCACTTTCAAGGTGTAGCGTGCCACCAAGACGTCTTGCAGTTTTTGCATTTCAGGAATGCCACAGGGTGTGTCTTTAGATAGCCCCGCTTGCCGTAACAGGAGTTCTGCTTCTCTTTGCTGTTTGGTTCGGTTCGATTTTCGAACGTTGTCCCAGGCTCTTTTCCATTCTGCCGTGTCCTTTTTGTCAGCATACGTTCGTCCCCCCTACCTCCAACGATGGCACGACCTAAACACATCTTGTTTTGAGGGTTGTTAATTCGGACGAGACTGTATTTGGTTCTGAGAAGGTCGTCCACCAATAACAACTTTTTGCGTTTTTCCAGTCCCTTTGGGAAGAGAAGCGTGGGCCTTGTACTGTGTCGTTTTTCCATCGGTGATGTGAACCTTGTCATTGTACTGCTGCACGTGTTGAATCTTGTCAATGACTTTGAATGGTGTCAATTCTGATGGCCTGCTAACCTCTATCCAGACGGGGGACTACAAACCTAAGTGATAAATGGTAAGTGTCAAGGGATCGTCTTCGTTGGCTCGCCATCGCCGTTTCAGTGTGGTTAACAAAGAATCCTACAAATCGATGATGAAACCCGGTGTTTTGTCCAGCGGTACGTCGGACTTGAAATCTTTAAACTTCACCGTGTACGTGTAGGCCGTGGTTCTACATTTTCTAGGGAAGCGTTTATCCGTCTCTCGAATGTGGTAACAGTTTTCAGGCGTTACTGGTGGTGGACGTAGGCTTGGTATAGACTCTCTGGGTCTAGATGCAGACGTAGAAGGTGTGGATTCTGGCTCACTCATGTCATCTTCAAAATCGCTGGCATGGATTTGAGCCAAGACTTCAGCTACTGTGCGAGGTGATAGGTCACGTTTCTGCCTCTTTCTCTCTTCTTCTTTCTTCACGAAATCATACGATCGTTTCGTCTTGATTGAAAAATGTCCAAGGACTACATTTTAAATGTCATGGTTCCCTAGATATCAATGTAAGGTGAGTGTCTTCGCTATATAAAAGGGTGTCTTCCCTCATAGTATACATTTCACTCTCAATCCTACCAGAAAGATGGAAGATCCAAAACAGATCGAACTTCTTATCAGAAGTCGACGCACTACTCCTCCTCCTTTCTAGATAAAGTCAAGACACTTGCTATATCTGTCAGAAGAAAGGTCATTGGTCTTCTGAATGTCCACAACGTCCAAGCAAGACAAATGTCAAAAGAGACAAAGGTCAGGATACCTGTTATGATTGTGAAGAGAAAGAACATTGGTCTTCGGATTGGTCTAAGAAAAAACAGGAGCATGAGGAAGAGAGGGGTTCCGAACAGGAAGAAGAGGAACCCTCCGAAAAGGAAGAACCCAGACACGGTCAGAAAGAGAAGAATAGAAGACGAGAAGAATGTGAGGAAGAAGAGGAAACACCTGTGACAGTGAAGAAATTCAAAATAGGAGAGAGTGAATAAAAGAAAAGAAGAAGAAAAATGAACATTTTAAAATGATGTGTTGTGAAATTGAATTGTAATTTGTACCAGAATAGAGCAGAAAGAAAAACGTAAATGTCTCTTGGTTTTTATTTGTATAATAAGGGCCTACACTCACGCACTCACACACGTACATCATGTAAGAAAAGGGATTTGAGTTTTACTTGATTTTGGCAAACACTGAGTAGTCTCTTTTCGAGAAAAATGGGTTGCCTGAGAAGGACCGTTGGGTGTTTGTTTTTTTTTTTTGTTGTTTATTTTCTTTCGAAAAACAAACTCAGGAACGGGAAATAATGAGCTTCTACTGTCAATGCTTTGGTAGAAATCACTAGTGTTGGTATCTCAGGCGTAGTGGGAGAGTTAACGGGATTGGAGTGTTTGGCACGGGAGGGCCTTTTTCTCTTGGGTCGTATTAAAGAAGTCTCATTCATTTGTTTAACTCTGCCAAAATGTCTAAGAGTACCGTGACCGTTTGACTTTTACTATCCTCCTTCTCTCCTGGACCTTGTTTCTCTGCGTCTTCTTCTTCTTCCTGTCGTTTTCTTCTTGCCTCTTCTTCTTCTCGCTGTTGTTGTATAATGAGAAAGGATTGTTCTGCTTTTTTTCTGCTGGTGCAAAAGTTTCTCCAATTCTTTTTTCTGCCTCAGTTTAAAATCCTCGACGTACGGTAAGGAAGGAGAAAGCGGTGAAGGTACTGGTACCGGAACAAATTCTTGTGAAGGGAGAAGATCCACTAAATTCCAATTAAAATCGTTCTGTTCTGGAAGTAGGACTATGGTTGTTTTAATAGTCTCTACTATGCTTTCACTCCTCGTCTCCACGGCCGGTGCACCCCAATTCATTCTCTTCGTAGTTGCCGTAATGTTGTAACTCTGTTGCTTTGATTCACTGCGCACAAACCCTAACGCACCTATATAGGGAACGCGACGTCACAAGCAGCTCTCTTCGGACTGGAAAACAGACTCCGCACTGTGAATTTTATAACGTGTGTTAGGATTGGTGAGAGAACTCAATCCGTTTCGATACGCTCTTCCACTAGAAATAACCACACTGATCCGCCCGATTGAGATCAGCCCCTTGCAACATTGTTGCCAGTGTCCAGTACCGTGACGTCACCCCTCTCTAATTTCCCTAGTCCCTATACAGTCCCAATCCATTGTAACTATACATTTCCTATGTTCAAATTTCCTTGTTCCTATACAGTCCTACCTCTGTTAAAATGTCTTTTGTACCTATAGTGCAGGGATCATTGTTTCCATTGTCCCTTTAAATCTTGTCCCTATATAGTCCCAGGGTGTATTTTGTAACTATAGTGCCTGGGCCCTGTCTGTAATGCTAATTCTCATTGTCCCAAAAATCTTGTCCCTATATCGTCCCAGGGGGTATTTTAATGGTTAGTCCCATTGCCCCTATATCGTCCCCATTCACTACTCACATTTGTCTTATAATTTTGGTCAGTTCGTCCTCAGGGCGGGAATAGACCTCTCTCAAAGTATATGCATGCTTGTGATTCTATTGCCAGAGCAAGGGTAACTGAGGAAGCAGTAGCAGAACGCATAAAGATTTGGATGTCACTTGGAATACAAGTAGAAAATCATGACAGCATTGTTGTGTGCCCTGTTGTACTTCAGATTCACGATGTGACCCAACACTTCATTTTCATTGACTTCGAAGAATACTACCTTGAGAAAGCAGTGGATAAGAAAAACGAGGTGATGAAAGCCCACTCTTTAGAATGAGTATTCTAAATTATATCCATTTTTGCCCCTTAATATTTATGTTGTAGAAACGTAAAATACTCTGTTACATTTCTTTTGATTAAAACTTGCAGCTGTCTTTTACTCTTATTCAGGATATAAAAGCTAATCTTAAAGACTTTTTGTCTTTTACCGTATACAGTACTACAGATATTTCAGGTAATAACACTAATACTAACTAGTAATTCTTTCGGTAATTCCATGTATACTTGGTAATTAAATTTATTATGTACAGGTAATGTGTAGTCATGATATCAACATAAAACAATGATGCAGTGGCGGTATGCTGGAAATTATTTATAGAAAATGAGATATGTAATGACAATAGGAAGATTATTGCTGCGTGCACGAAAAGAATAAATTAGTGGTGACCCCCCCCCCAAAAAAAAAACTTCCTCAATTTTTCTTTTATGATACGTTGCTTAATCCCGTATGACCTAACTGATACAGAAAACCATACATATTGTATGCGTTGCAAGTGTTCTAATTTGAAAAGATCGTCACATGCTTGTCACAAGGAAACTGTTTAATGTTGCTGGGCGTGTGAAGTTTACAATGACGTCTTTCACTGAGCTATTTAAACTTCCTAGGTATCTTCTCCTCCTTGCTATTCAATGTGCTAAAGTTATACATAAATCTGTAAATTAAGCAACCCCACTCTAAACCATGGGTGGGTAAACTACTGCCCGTGACCTGGTTTTATTCGTTAATTTACATCATTTGGTGTTGGTTAGAAAGGACTTACCCTGCCGGCGCTCTGTAGGAAGTTGCCCATGCCTACTCTAAACGTACCACGATTCTGATTAATATTTATTCATATTTTACTTGTTCAGGTTTGCAAAAATCATTCGTTTCAGATTCATTAACATTTCTAATTTTTGTGTTTTCATTTAAACTATGTTTTCCATCATCACGGAGAAAAACAATATCCATGTTGTTTATGTATCGAGTGACTAAACCTTGTT
This sequence comes from Megalonaias nervosa, assembly GCA_016617855.1. Classification (NCBI taxonomy): domain Eukaryota; kingdom Metazoa; phylum Mollusca; class Bivalvia; order Unionida; family Unionidae; genus Megalonaias; species Megalonaias nervosa. The sequence goes on from JAECUM010037283.1 coordinate 20,669, forward strand.
CTTTTAATCTCTAATTCAATGCATAAAATATCTTGACCATGTTTTCAGTGCAGTCTGTTGTGTTTTTGTGATGATCCTCTCCAGCATTGTCGTGTCTAATTCGATGTTCAGCGGTCCCCTTCGGATAACTTAATTTGGATAGCCGATCCCTGGAGACTGCTAAACTGTTAGATATTACTCATACAGATAATACTGCTTCCGAAGACATTTATTTATTTATTATATTTGAAAATAGCAAAATTTGATCTTTTCGATTTGTTGCTCGCTGTAAACGACAGCATGTTTTAATTTATATCCAATGAGTAAATTATTGTTCACTTTTAGATAGTAATTTCGTGTTTCTGTTTCACTAAAAAGTCCATTTAATGGTCCATTTATGAGCTTACACGTTAGTTGTCTACCTCTAACGTAATGTAAAACGCAATACGTTCACTGGAAAAAATAATTAGATCTTCAAATTCCACGTTGATGAAAAGTGTGTAAAACCTGATTTTTCTAGTTTAACGACACGTTGTGCAATTTAACTATTGCATGTAACAAGTATTCAGCAAAACCTATTGGTGCCTACTCAATTCCATGAATGTGAAAGAAATCTTGAGGGAAGAAACAATTTTAATAAACATTTCACAGGTTTCTATAGTTAATTCAGAATCTAATTATGTCTCTTTCTTCAAGACACGCTGGAGTTCAAACTAGATGGAATAGTCTTGACTTGGTACAATTCGAAATTCATAGATCAATATACATCAAAGCATTAATTTTCTTTTCATACTTTATGTCGTCAATACTACCTTCCACCATGCCTATATTATTGATCACGTTCGTTCAATATACGCTTTGGAATCGCTTATGATTGTTCAGCATCAGCGTTTATTTCATTAATATAATTCAATGAATGTAACACTTTTTTATCGTCTTGATTCTGTTATGAACATCCATAACTGAAAGATCGTAGGTTGCCTTCATTAATCCCATTGTACATCCAATAATATGTTTATGTCATAAATACTTGTGGATATCGCTGTTAACCGTTTTTTTTTTTTTTTTTAATGCTAACAAAATTCTAATTTGATTATTGCGAACTATTCAGGATCTTTTTCTCACTGCGGTGTCTTTGGCTATGATACTCGTGATAGTTCTCTCTATGAACATCTCTAAATTTTCTGACGTATTCACTTTTGTAAGGTTGGCATTCACTTTGCATTTCTGTCGAACTAGTTTACAGTTCTCACATCTCCATATTATGATCATCTTTCATTAACTCAACTAAATTTCAGATTAGTTTAACAATAGTTGTAAGTCATATTTAACTAACCTTTTCCACAGATGACAAGATACTACAAACTTACGGTGTATCTGATATTAACCTTCCTCTTGACTGTCTTACACCTTGTGTCTCTTTTGAGTTGTCTGATTCTGATCAACAAATAAAATGGTCCAGTGATATCCAGTGAAAACATATTCAAAAATGATATCACTAAACAGTGCTAAATCAGTCAAGATAGCCAACCTCCGCATTTGTGAGACTTTGTACAATATTTCCAAATATCTATTTTCATTGTACAGCTTAATTAGATAGCCAACAGGTTAATTTATGAACGGTTTGAGGCACAAATGAATGCAGAAGAAAAACAATTATTACTCTGTTTAATTATCAATCATGTGTACAAAATTTAATTTCCATATCGTCTTTGTTGTATTGCTGAATTCAACATGTTTAAACGTTATCAAAGGCTTGCACTATCAAAGGCTTGCACTATCAAAAGCTTGCACTTAACGTAGATAGAGAAAAGCCTAGATTAAATCACATAAATCCGCGAAACATCCAATCCCGTTGATAGTCATATATCAAAATATGTCCAGGTTGTCTATTGGAATAATTTACCTGATCAATCATGTCTCAGGACAAATGAAAACATCTGAACACGAATCTGATATCTTAGTAGCACCAGCATGAACACGTTTCATACGTCGTATTGATTCCTTTGTCATTCACGCTTTCTTGTTTTGTGAAGCTTTAACGAGTTACCTTGTTTTTGTTCTATATACTCTTGTTGGTTCAATTCGGGTGTATAGTCTTGAATTGCATACTTTTTCCAGTCGTTTCCTTTGCTTCCAAAGTCTTTTCAACTATGTATATTTTATCCCGTTTGCCATCCATATATAAACATTGTGTAAAACAGGTCTTCTATGTCCTCTCTATTCAAGTCTTCACGTTTGCAAAGAACCCTAGATATTATTTGTCTGGATTTTTACCTTTACTCAGTGACGTTTGGTAGGTAGCCATTTGCAAAACTTGATTTACATCTCGAAATTTAATTTTGGAGTTCCATTTGTACCAGTTGCCAATTAACCGAATAGACTGATCAATATATTTGACCTGCCTTTTCTCGCTCGCTTCAGTCGGAGCCATGTCTTTTGATGTGTGACGAGTGTTTACTGTATCCTTGAATTAGCTGTGGTATAACGTCATCCCACTATCTTGTTTCTTTCTGAGTAAATTTTTTTTTTCCACATTCTAGTTTGTGTGTTCTGTAAAACCTTTCCTCTACTCATGATTTTTTTTTTTGTCCGAGTAGGGCGAAAAGTACTCAGTCATTGCCTTGTTCAACAAATCTTTTTGGTTCATATTATAATATTCTTTACCCTCATCAAAACTGCATTTATATAAATCTGTCTGCGTTTGAAATTGTGAAAGCTTAGTTTTTGCCATCTCTGTTTTGTGTTTTTACTCAGTTTATGCATATTTAGTAGCGACATCTATCTCTCTCAAGATGTAGTTTTATCCTTCGTTTTATGTTTGATATGCTTTCACATAAATAATGAATGATTGTCACTGGTCATCCGCATGAATAACTTAGAACCTTCTATAAGGAAATCAATAGCTCTCGCATGTGCAATGTGTATCTAAATATTTAAGTTAACCGTTCTTTTAATAAGCATATTTTACGCTTCATGTTTCATTTTAATATGTTCCTCCAATAGATTCATGTTTGTAACATCAACTGTGCTGTCAGCATAGTAGTATAGGGGCCTTGATTACCATTCCTTGCATACCATTGAAATTGTATAGAGATTTTCAAAGGTATTTTATTGTTTGACCACTTGCTTCTTGTACGGGAAGCAAGCCACATCCTTCTTTAATCAGTATTTTTATTTCAACAATTCAAAACATTTATTTTTAGTTATTTGAAACGTTTATGATTTTCGATCCATGTTATATTTTGCCATTCTAGTGGTTGATTCAAAAGCAGCTACTTCATTTTCTGGGTTATCATATGCAGTTTCAATATAACATTGTTTTCTACAAATTCCAGCTCTGTTTCTGATGAATCCTTGTATATTGTTCAAGTAAAGCTTATGCGATCTTCAAGCTGTGCCTTAAATTTAGCTGAATACAAAATTGTGTATGTATTCGCATTAAATACATTGTAATCCCATTCACACTTTAAACTAGTAGTATCATTATGCCGGTTTTGGATTTTTCTTTCTTTTCAAAGTCACAACCTTTATCCCCTAAGACTTTTATTCACTAAGCAAATCACATGCTATGTGGTTTGCTTAGTGAATAAGCAACTAAATGATAAGCAATTAAGTGATTATTAGCATTAATCATTAATAATTCACAAAAATGAAGTGACCCAAGCACGCAGATAGAGTCAGCCACACAGTGACGCAAATAAGTAACCGGCAAAAACCGCATATGACACTACTCATGGTTGACATTTTACTCGACTTTTGTTGTCCGCAAACCCGTTACACAGTTCCTTATCTGTGTTCGAAATTGTTGGTGATTTTCCTTTTAATCCAATTCAGCCAATATAATTATTTATTGTCGATAGTCACCGAATACAATTCATTAATCGTGTTGAGACTACACTGTGTCGCTGCAAGCAGTTCTGGATGCACACGTATTTGTGAATGTAATCGTAACGAAATAATTTGCTAGAGCAATCAGAGACACCGGTTACTATCGATATAGCCCCAACAATAATTCCTATTGTCCATATACGATGGTTGTCCTGGTTGCCACTCCAGCCACACCAAGATAAACAGTTGTTGCTATGGTAAGGCCACAAATAGCATTTACCACCAAACACGCACGTTTGTATTTTATGATCAACTCGGTGTTCATAGTGATATCAGATCGCAATTCAATTATTTTTTCACGTTACTAAAATTGAGGGTCCATCATAGTTGTTCTAATAATACTGGTCTACAATTTTTTGACGTCGTCAGCTTCAGAGATAAAATGTGCTATTTATTATGGATTTTGATGTGCTGAATTCAAATATGACAATTAAAACAACTGATTGGCTATTGTTTCCAAGATATTTAAGTTTTTACATTTTACGTCTGTGTATATTGTGTAGATAGTAGAGTTTTAACCATAAATTGTAAACCTAGATCTTTTCATGTGTTTATGGTTGCTTTACATGATAACATTTCACCTGTCCTGTTTATGAAACATTATAAAAACAATACAAGGATTATATAAATAAAATTTATTATGAAACAAAAGGCGAAAAACTATTATGCATATATAAGTATATAGTTTAGTCCTTATTCAGTGTCTGCTCGACGCTTCTTGGCTTGTCTCTTGTATTCATTAAATGGAGCATCTTTTGTCACTGTCCAGCAAGTCTGCAAGCGCTGATGGGCGCCATTTGCCATGATAGCATTTCTCCACTGTTGCAACGTCTTGCTGAAATCGCTCGACGTGCTCGTCGCTCACTGCTTCGCAGTTCGGTGGAAAAAATGTAGATGAGAGTACAAAAAAATGTATCGTGTTGCAACCAAGACTTTTGTATGCCTTGTGGAGGTTTTCCATCACCTCTATGTAGTTGTCTGCCTTGTTGTTTCCGATAAAATTTGCTGCCACTAACAGGAAAGCTTTCCATACCGTCTTTTCCTTGCCACGCCGTGCACGGCCAAAAGCATCATCTCGAAGAAGTTCACGAATCTGAGGACCAACAAAGTCACCTTCCTTTATTTTAGCTTCACTTAATCTTGGAAAGTTTCTACTGAGGTACTTGAAAGCAGCTTGTGTTTTGTCCATGGCCTTGAAAGAGTTCTTCATCAGACCCAGGTTTATGTGCAAGGGTGGTAATAAATTCTTCCTTGATTCAACAAGTGGTGGATGCTGAACACTTTACCTCTCAGGCTCCAATGACTGTCGGAGTGGCCAATCTCTCTTGATGTAGTGGGAATCTCTCTCACGACTATCCCATTCGCAGAGAAAGCAGCAGTTCCTAAAGACTAAAATTCTTTCCTTTTGATTTCTAAAAAAACTAGGGTTGTCATCGTTACACACATATAAATTCACAAGGTTTAATTTATTCAAATCAATTGTAATATCCATCATAACAAATCTCCTTTGACTGTCACATCTCTTTTTATGGATCGCACATTCAATCGTATTTCTAAAGAACACTGAGGCCCGAGTACTATAACTAGTACAGTGGCTAAATATACATACGTATCCCCACTCAGCAGCCCAATATATTTCATCGATCTTGGTAATAAGAATTTCTTGTATGCATGCAATAGATGCAATCTTTTGTTTTACCCAATGGAAAACGTCCCTTCGTTTAAAGACTGAGCCTTGCAGGCCTCTTACATTCATAGATAAAATATTTATGTTATTATCCATGAAAACAGCAGAAATGTTGTATGTTCTTGTGCAGGAATATATGAAGTAAGTATCACCTCGAATTTATCATACGCATGGCACTCTCACTCACACAAAATACAATCATACATCATGTTGCGTAGTTTAAGTCCCTAGGACGTAATACTATGGCATAAAGAAAATATGTATTGTCTTTATCTGTACAGAGAGAGATAGAGACAAACGGGGAGAGAGAGAGAGGGAGAGAGAGAGAGAGAGAGAGAGAGAGCGAGATCTCGAGCGCTAGAGAAACCAGTCTCACTTGGAATATGTCATGCAATATTTACCTAGATATTGTAGAATTGTTAAATCTTCATTTCTGAGTAATGATTTTCTAAGTGAGAGGTATAGAGGACAGATTAAGACAAAATTCTATTCGTCTTGGATATCATTATTACACAAAGTGCACATATCCTTATTTTCCTCGTGTCTATTAGTCTCGATCTTTAAAGGGTTAATTAATTTATTTAAGGCTTGACCGAGCGGTGTCAAACCCTGGCGCGATTCCCGCTAGAAGTCATATGTTTACCCCAAATTTCCAAAGACTTCTATACAACTTCAGCTGTAAGTTAGAAAGCCAGACGTGTCCATTCTATACATTTATTTTACTCTAATCAATGTAAAACCACAGATTTCCCAACTTGCCAAATATCTATCAACCGCACGTTTGCATAGTTTCCCTTCACCAACTTTCCGTACCGTCAGCAGTTCACGCCGTAGAAACTCTACAACTATCCCCTAAAACAGGGAACTGTTTTAACTACGCCACCTTAGGCCAGTCAATCCATGGTTCCAAGACACATTACGCCAATACAACTACATCGCATTTGCCACCATGGCAACATAAACGGTATATGCAGAGCCCCTTCTTGTTTATCCCATTGTGTAATTTACCGGTTTCCTACCGTAAATACTGCCACTGCAGTCACAACACCAAGGTACACTACTAGATTTTACTAGGGACTACATTATTCGGGACAGTCATGAGGTTTGGGTCTGAATTCACTACTAATTGAGCATGGCATCATGGAAACTCACTAACACTTTCTCTCCGTAACGTTTGCTCCTAGTAATTGGCTAATTAATGCGGGCTAAGGAATATTTCCATTGCACCGAATACCAATAATCAAACAAGTAAAATCACACAAATCTAAGAATTCCTTAAACGGGGCGCTATAACCAAATGCACATCTCCAAAATTTATTACAGTATTTTCCAAACATTTTGAGGGTGATAGATTATCTATAGATCTTGATGTTTGGTATTCACTGGCTTTTCTCAAAATCTGTATAACATATGACTTATGCTTTATTCTTCAAACGTTTGAGGGTTGATGCCTACGCTGTTTTGCTAAACATGACCTAACAAACAGGCTGGTATCCTAGGGATTTGTGAGAGAAAAAGAAACAAGCAAAAAAAAAAAAAAAATAAATGGCGGGGGACCCTAGGATTTTTGTGACAAAATCTCTTTCTTGTGTGGTGTGTACAGTATTAGTGCTTGACAAATAAAGAAAAGGATATATTAGAGTGGTGTTTTAGGAATTTACAATTTGAGGATAGGAGGGTGAGTACCTTTGGGTTTCAAAAGTGAAAGATTATGAATGTACTCTTGCGCACTACAAGTCACCTATCCAGCCATCTATCCATCCATCCATTGTCAATTTATAATCTGTCAATTTATTAATTTATCTGCCTTTATCCATTAGTTAATAGATATATGTCATTATTTCAACATTTATAGCTGTGGTCTTTTGACAACTAGAACGATCATGAATTAAACGACCTAGCTAGGTGTATAGGCTAACTAGATGTACAAAGCTAGATGTACACTACAGCGAGTCCTTTGTAAATGTAAACATGACGTAAATGTGACTTCAGTAAGAGGTCTTTGAAGATACAATATTGTTCCCCATCAAACCAAATCAAAAGTCAAAAATTAAATGAAACGTCATAATCCGGTGGGTGTCCTCCATTTGATCCGAGCTTATTTATTACTGGGGTGGAAATCGCTTGTCAAAGGACAATAGTTTCCTCCGGTTTCTTATATTTTCTCTAAAAATCTCAGAACTGCAGAAGAAAGAAATACATAATGTAGTCTGTCATTTTCTTTACGCTGAAAATGAACTGCCCGCTTCCTCCCGAAGCAAAAGAGAGTTTGATGGAATAGTTGTTGTAGGGTTTAACGCCATTTTGCAGCACAAGATAGGCTATACATGGCGGCCAGTATAAATGGTGGAGGAAGAACCCGGGAAAACCCCGAAAAGAACCACTGACCCACAAGAAGCTACTGGCAATCTTTCTCACATACCCACACTGGCCTAGCCCGAGACTCGAACTCGCGCAGACAGAGGTGAGATGGCAGTGATCCGTAATTATAAGCTCTTCAGACCACTCGGCCACTCAGGACTCCATAGTGGAATAGCGATCTGATCTAGTAGGATGTGTATCGCTCATATTTTGGTTTAAGCTGATGTTTATGAGAAATCTTCCTATAAATATCCCATAAAGGCCTTACAATATCAAAATGAATTGGAATTTCTGTACGTAAAACGAGTTGATACTCTGATCTTCGATATCCTAACATGATTGTTGGGCATTCCATTCGGTACAATGAGCGCCAATACAGGCATTGTTAAGGGTACATATATTCGAGATTATTTTCATTGGCAGCCATAGTAATTTTGTAGAAACATGCTTTAAATTGGAAATTATTGCATATTTTTATTTTGATTTTTGAAACGTTTGTTAAAACCGTACTAATAGCTTTAGCGATGTATTAAGATTACTTATTTCCAACTTTGAAATTATAATGAATTAAAAATTTTCAGACTGAAACTATCTCAATAATTCTCCATCTATGTCTGTAGTAGAGGAAATCGACTCGTCGGGATTTCAAAAAATTCAGCATTTACCTTTAATACCTACAAGTAGCCAATGTTGCCTAAGTTTGATTAGCAATTACACCAGTACATTACGAACACTGCATTATTATCAAAGCGTCACTTGATTATGCAAACAAGTCAATATTTCGGGTAATGGAATGGTGTCACTCGTGTTTACTTTGACTGGTACTCACGATACCATTTCATGACTTCCCTCTATGTGTTCGTACATCCCTCCTGCTCCTGGGTGGTCTAGTCCGTAGTAACCAGTACATTTTATTGACTTTGATCATAATGATCCGTAAATGTTTGGATTTTTGACTTAACACCTGTTAAGAGATCACTATGAAGCGGCAAGATGAATGGCATATATGTCATTTCAAACCTTCCATCAAGATATGGGGTAGTCTGCTTCGTCTACAAATAAAGTTAGGTACAGGGAGTATAGAAAAAGTCACATACTTTATAGACTATACGATGAGAGAGAGAGAGAGAGAGAGAGAGAGAGAGAGAGAGAGAGAGGTCTGAGTGCATCTTTAGCATAATTTGCATTTCCATGTCTTTTTCATTAAGTTTATACTTATTTAAACAGTCATTAATGTATATTTATTTGCAGCCTTCCATATTTAGCGTATTATATTGTCTGTTTCTTTTTGCTGCATGAGCATCATTACATCATTTGCTCACATAGACACATTACATTTCGAAATCAAATCAATATTTATTTTCAGAACTCTGCTTTGCTTGTGAATGTCCAGTTCTGAACAAGCAGTAAATGATTATTTGGGTTATAGCCATTTTTTTTAAAAAATTGTAACATTGCACTTAAATTAAGTAATACGAAATATGACAATCTATTTATCAAGAATTTGTACAGTTGCTTGAATGGATATGATACCGTCTGTTATTAAGGTAATAAAGGTTTGGCTGGCTTGGTTTGGATTGTTTTTCTCTGAATACCCGTCTATTTTCAGTGCCTTTCTCTTATCTAAGCTTCGTCGCTACAGTAAATAGGTTAGTGGTTACCTCATTTGTAAACTGAAAAGAAAACAGTATTTTGTAACATTCTGTAAGTTTACCAAGCTGACTTTTATTGAGTATCAGTCTTTGCAAACTATATATATATATATATATATATATATATATATATATATATATATATATATAGTGTATTGGTACTTTGAAATACATGAAAATTGAAAGACATGATGATACCAAACTTTAAATTCCAACGAAAACTTTAACACCAGAGTCTGCTTACATATATTTCCTTAACTAGGTCTCAATATTTTGACGATATCAATGGAAGTTAAGAAATCTGGTTAGCCATGCATAAGATTAAATCGAAGTCCCTATTGTAGTCGCTATTTATTAAGAAACTGAATATCGTGCTTTAGCGACCAATTTACCACCTTCCACAGAAATATGGGGCTAGGGCAATCTGCTTCTTATTTCTCATCCCATCTTACTTATATTGTGTTAGGTGCAAGACTTGAAGACATGGTGGCATGGATCATAAATTAGATGGGGAGGGAGACATACGAATGCGTCAAATGCACTTGGCAGTACTTGCATCAATCGTTTCAAACTATTCAGTCAGTAGTTTTATATCAATCATTTGTGAGAACAATTAAAATCAAAGTTTCAAAGGTTCAAGACCACATGTTTTTTACTCGTGTAGGGATACGATGTTCCTTCAGATAGTTCCGCATTCAGAGAAGACAATATTTGTGGAACAATGTTTTCTTGGAAAATTTTACACTTGCTAAAATACTCAAACTTTGAAGAGAATCAGTAGAACCCAACACTGTTTTCACACATGATAAATAATGTCTCAAAGCCGTCTTACATGAAATTCAACAATTGTCAGAGAGGTGGCATAAATAGTTATTAAGCTTAACATGAGAGTATCAATGTCGCTATCAAAGAATTAGATATAGAGACTTGGATATGATAAAGCTAGCTCTGATTCAAATAAAATAGAGGCGAGTATAAATTGTTGATTTGTTGATTTTAAAATAGATTTCTGAATGCTATAAAAAAGACAACCACGAAAAGAAAACCCAGTAACCCCTATGACTAAATCAATGAGGTATCAGAAAGGGATATGCAATTTATTTGATGTGAGTAAAACGCAGATTTGCATTAGACTAAATTTAAAGCACAACTTGACAATTTCCTATATTTTAGAGAATCAATCTACAGAACATTTTACAAAAGGCAAAACATTTGTTAACACAAAATGTCCAATGCATGTGATGTCACATTGTTTGATACGGTGCACAGTACCGGTTGGGTTGGCCTACACAACACAGTAACAGTGTTTACGTTGAAATGTTCCACATCACAACTAAACGTTACATTGTTGCGATATTTTTTGTGAGAAGAAGATTACTGGATGCAGAAATACACATATTTATGGGAAAGTATTTGTGACCGAATATTTGGAGTATTTGATTTGGAACATTGGATTGTACAGAAGACGTAAACAAATCTCTTTTAGAGTAGGAATTGCATTACATATTTACCGCATGAATATGCTGTGGCTGGATAAAGTTCTGTCTGTTGGGGAGACCGGTTTATGTCTACAGTCTTCTGTGACCAAAGGTGAGTTTATTTACTTCAGTAAGTTCACATTTAAACCATGCTTGTATATAGGGTCGATTCCATTCTACCGCCCACCCATCCCCACGCTCGTTATCATCTAAGCAATAGTTTTACTTGTTATTGTTCTTGTTTTGGGGGTTTTGCCATTTTTCATGTTATGATATGTTATACATGACATAACAAAACCCTGTGGAGGTAAATTGGCAATATTAAGACTGGACGAGACCATTTTTTCCCAATTCCCTTTCGCCTGTCGAATCAAAACATGGCGGCCAAAAATGTTCATTCAAAACAAACAATTCCAGAAGGCGGGGTTAAAAAAGTTTTCCCACGATAGCAGCCAATCAGCAAAAAGAATACTGCACAATAATTTCATGGGCTTATTTGAACCAATCAGAATCACATAAAGTGATATGTTCGCACGTATAATATCAAAAATATGAAACTGCACACACTGTATGCAAAGTGTAACGACTATGTGATAATTATGTTTACCTCATATAAAAATTTAAAACTCAATAAGATGACCAGGATGTGGGTCCTCAGATCACTTCTAGAATTTTCTAAGGTCTAAAGGCCATTTCAACATGTTTACAAATATTATCTTAAAGTACAACCCACAACAAAAGTCAGCTATCGAAACAGTTATTTATAAATAACCATTGTCTTAAACTACAACCTAAAATGATGGATGAAAGTGAAGCACACACACACACAATGCCATATATACTTAACACCTCACCTATATATATATATAGCAACAACTAACATATATGCCTCTCTCTATTTATATGCAATAAACTGACAACGAACAGGGCAAAACTTAGGCTAAACAAACGAAACGCAATAACCTACTAAAATATACAGACAAGGAAAAGGCTGATCGGATACCATTTATCCTGACCTACCATACAGACAACCTCAAAGCAGGTAAAATGATCAGGAATCACTGGTCCATCGTGGAATCGTGTGAAGCTCTAATGGTAATCCTCCCGAAGAAACCAGTAGTAGCCTACGGAAGACCAAAAAAATAAAATAAAAAATACCTCAATGACATCCTAGTCATGGCGAAGCTAATGTCAATCACTAATCAAGACCACCCTAGAAAGTCTAGCCCCTGTGGCGATAGAAGCTGCAGAACCTGTCAACAGATGATAGAGACCATCACATTTTCTAGGAGAGCGACTAGCTAAAAACTGAACATGCATAGTCAAACAATACGTGCAAAACAGAAAATGTAATGCATCTCATCACATGTAAGATCTGTAGCCTTCAGTATGTCGGAGAAGCTGAAAAGCTACAAAAAAGGACCAACCTTCGCAGATCTGATTGGATGATAAAGACGCTGTACAGAAGTGCTGCTGCAGAACAACTCTCCTCCCGTGGCCACACTTTCAGTGATATAACACTTACTGTTATTGCTCACAGCCCCAACTGGAGTTCAGAAACCAGGAAATAAAAGGAATCTTACTAGATACGCCGCCTTAGAACACTGAAACCAAGCAGTTTAAACCGAGAAGACTAGAAAAAGATAACTACGCACAAATAACATAATCTTTTTGCAGCCGGCACATTTCTTTTCAAATAATTTTCTACATTTGCTTATTAGTCATCCAATAACCTCTAATTACTCCTATGACAAAGAAATACCCGAGATATAGCTTGCGGCTACATAAATTTAAAATAAAATAACAAATGGCGATATGGCTCATCGATTTCTAGGTCAATATAAAATATTTTTCAGAATCAGCATCAAGTTGAAGTAAACAAATTGAAATATAAACAATTCAGGCTTTTATGTAGAAATGTCTGGTAAAATTTTGTAACCTCAACGATATTACTTTTTTTGTTTGTCTTGTTTCTGTTTTGTATTTGTCTTTGACAATTTTTCATTTTAAAGTGAATGCGCTCAGTCTGGTTAGAAACTAGTTTGTTCATTGTCAGTTTATTGGATTTATCTTAATCAATCTCTAACACACCTTTGCTGGATCCAGTGCATTTGAAAGGACTGTTATTTGCCATGTGATTTGTATTCTTTAGATGGATGGATGGATGGATGGATGGATTTAAAAAGTCAAACTTAAGTGACACGATAAACTTAACGATTTCAAAGAAATAATCAAGAAAATAAGACGAAATGAATATTACACGCGAAAAACGAAGAATTATGTCGTGACTAGATGGAGCCTGGAAGTGTGGTTATGAAACCGTCATCATTCTCCACACATATTTATTCTGCTGTCTTGCAATCTGATCTATTATGCAGATGAAGATTGAGAGGAGAAGATATCAAACATTTTCATTTCGTGTGTTTAGCTGCAAAGCATTGTCTATGACAAATGCTCATTGACATGGGACGGGTTTTCATTGATGAAATAACACACGTATCTATTTATCTATCTACCTATCTATCTTGACTGTGTTCTCAAACTAAGTAACGGGAAATAATCCAACCCGAAAGTTTTGTAAAACTTAACAAATAATTTAATTGTCAAAGTCATAAATGAAAATGTGAGAGTATCTTACAGTATTATGAAGTGAATCCAAAATAATCCTGACTAAGTTCTCTGAAAGCCCAAATTCAGGGAAAGTTCCGTATAAATTTCAGAACTGGAAACGTACTGGTCCGTCAAGAACCGTGATATTTTCAATGTGGCATCGTGAAGAACTCCTTCGAATAATTTGCAGTAGCTCCAGAATAGTATTACAGTCTAAATATAGGCACTTTCAGTTTCCACTGAACAGTCCTGTTACGTGACTAGGCTCGTAACAACGTAACAACGTAACAAAGAAAAGAGTGAAGCCAACAAGCTTTGTAAATTTAACAGAATAATTTATTTCCCTAGAAAACAAGGTAAAAATATGAAAAAGGACTTAGGGTTTGTGAATCTAATCCAAAAATTAATCCTAGAATTTAAAAATATAACTCCTATCACTAAAAAGTTCTAAATGAATCACAGTTCGAATCCCGATTAAGTTCCAAGATGGAAGGCGATGACATCTTCTATAACCTCTTTTGTGTTGACGTGACAACAGTTCCTTGTTGAATCCAAGAATAATAATCCGGCTTTAGAATTCCAAATAATTTCCAATAAATGTCTTTGTCCAAGAATTCTGATGAACACAAATAAAACCTCCAGGGAAAATAAATTATTTTAAATAAAAACTCAAATCAACTGGCAACAACACAAAAACACCTTTGAGCTCTGAAGGTGTAAATTACGACTGAATTAAATCTATAATAACATGGGTTAATAAGCCCAACTGATACGGAGTTTTGACACTCGTGATGGGTCACGTGATCACTTAGCTACAAGTCTAGTATTACGTAGACCAGCTATGATCTTGACTGAAAATCAGTGATTCTTTCACTGGGAATGAATAAAAAGAAATTAAAAAAAGTTGTTTACAAGTTCTGAATCAAGGTCGGGAACTAAGTCAGCTAAAAATACAATGTTGCAATAATGACTTGTTTACTTTGAGAATAAGAAAAACAGTCAAAACTGAACTGAATTTATTAAAAAATCAAATCCTGTTGACAACATTATCATTACAGTAATATGTAATGCAATAAAATGAAATTAAAAGTATTTAAAGCTAGCAAACAAATAATTAAATTACATATACGTAACAAGTCCAAACAAATGTTTTTCCGCTCGAATAATATCTGAGTACAGCACAAAAGACGTCTGCAGACTTGCAAGATGAACACAACCGTATTTATAAATTTGAAGGCTTTATGGAAGATTGGTCAGTTGACCAAATGAGCTTCTTCTTTAAATAAAGTCATTATTATTATTATTATTATTATTATTATTATTATTATTATTATTTTATGTAAAACGCCAAAAGCACTACATTTATAAATTAATTTAAAAGTGTTTGTTAAGCTAGTATATATTACCAACTCAATGATGAAATATTGCTTTAGAACATAACTTCATGCAAGTTTTAACGAACTGCCAGATCATCAAAATATTACATCCGGGTTCTGTGCTGTTGTTTGCCAGTTTTTGTGTTATATCCACTATTTCTGACAAACGCGATAGATAGATAGATAGATAGATAGAGACATACATTTCTATATATGGAAATACTTTGAACAATTCACACATGTACAACTGCGGATTTGAATGAGATTTCATTATGTGATTATCTATATCTAATATATTTCCTGATTTACCTATGTACATTAGAGTTTGAGCATATTTTTAAAACTTGCATTAGATCTCGAAAAAGTCTTTTCTTGATGGAAGTAGATGTGGCGCTTTACAATTTTGCTTATTCAAAGAAGTAGAAAACCTACAGATGTCTGGACGGGTTTTGCTGAGTAACTTACCGAATAAACTAACACCTTGTGACACAAATATCACATTTGGAGAAACTCTACAGAACGTATGTTGGTACAGTCTGGTTTGAGGCATATTAGCCAGACCAGTTTAAAACAGCTGCAGCATGAGTGCTAGAAACTCTAGGTTTCCAACAAATTCTAACATGTTTAAGAACAAGAACTCTAGCCCGGATGCTATCGATCGTGAGTCATACAGGATTTACAAAACAATACTAAATTATTAGGTGGTCTTGCAAATAGATGCAAAACAATGAATAAGTTAATAAGCTCTAAAGCCCAAAAATGATTATATTATTTCATATCTTTCAGATATTTCATGGCTGTCACAGAATTAAAATTATCAAGGCTCGGGGATGGAGGTATCAATAAAATATGTGTGATGTATGCAACCCAGACTGTTCTGATCGTTCTTAATTTTGACAACTCAAGTAAGCTTTGATGAGTCTTCCAAAATAATTGTCAGAAGGTTCTACACAGGTCCAAAAGAAAAGAATGTTCGGAATAAATTCCAGATCCTTCCGTGTACTGGTCTGCCAAAAGTCCTGATATATGACAATGACATTTAACTCTTCCTGGCAAAGTCTAGCCACTGACCATTATCATTTGGTAAGTCTTAGATCTTCCGTAGAATAAAAGCCTTGACTCCTTGGCAATTTGTTTACAAATGCTTCTAATGTTCTTATCTACATGTTTTGCATCTCTTGCGGAACAACGCGCGTACAGATAGGAATAAATGAGCCATTTTCACATCGATACATTTGTGGTCAAACTCTTTTCCCGTGTTTATTAGGCCATAACTTGGAGAAAGAAGGCTTTATTTCTCGTAAGAGGCAATATTTCATTTATTACATAAAAAAGCCTAGAAGCAAAAAGATGACCTGTATCATTATTATGGTCTGAACCTTATATTAAGTCAAAGGGCAGTAAGTAAACAGATTCAGTAAAATGTTAGCAAGCTCAAGGGGGTGTAATTCGCCATTACAATCCATCAATAATGTCATTATCCTCATCTGTTCTGCCTTTTGAGAAAGACATAAATGTATAAGGATGGACCACCCTATACAATCGTAGACATTTTACTGGAATGTGTTCTTTCAACATATTGTAAATCATAATGTCAAGAATTTTGCTTGTGTTACCTTCATCTGTTATTTGATATACATTTTACGTTATTTTCATCGTTACAGTCTATATTTTATTATGCTGCATTTATGTTTACGTCTTTTGGAGGGGTTTAAACCTTCCTAAATTGCTGTACAATTAATTTTTACTTTGTTCGACCATGACCTTTTGTTGGCACTGCATAGCCACTGTGGTGCTGAGTTGCCATAAAACAATACTACATACATCAAACTTCAGTTATAAAGTATGTATCTCTACCATACCCTGTGAGTAGCTTACACTTGGGTACGTAAGAACTCTATCAATTTTGGTGTCAAAAGGTCACAGGTTTAGTTCACTACGAATGACAGAAGGAAATAAAACCCTGTTTTCTACATAATAACTTGAGTTCTTCACGATCTGCAATTTCACATGCGATAAGAAATAACCCTGCCGTTCGTTGGGTCAGACGTTCAAAAGTCTAGGTCTGTGTGACTGAAAGAAGGAAAATGGTTTCTGAATAGAAACTTGAGTTCTCCACTACCTGCAGTTAACAAACTTTGTGGATAACTTGAAATTTGGTGAAGGCCGAATCTTGTTGATTTTGAGATTAAAAGGTCAATGTCATTGACAGAAAGAAGAAAATTGGTTTCCACATGGTAATTCAAGTTCTCCGCCATCTACAGTTACCAAACGTTATGGATAGCATGTACTTGGAATAGAAAAGAACCATTTGAATTGTTGGGTCAAAAAGGTCAGAGGTCAAGATCACGACGGAATGAAGAAAACTAGTTTCTGAACAATAACGTGAGATTTGGTTTAAAGTTTATCGATGATTTGCACTTATCACATGGAAGAAGTATATTTATTGTGCGGTCAGGATTATTGTGAATCCGAGGTGAAATTAGTTTTGCAGAATAACGTTTATTCTAGTGTTAGTTCCTTGACCTAACTTTGCGGGTTACTTGTACATGGAGTGATAAAACAGTCTAAAGATTCAAGAGGCTAGAGATCGTAGGTTATGGTCATGCTGAGGCTCATAAGAAAATAATGGCCCTTGCGTCGAACCTTTATTTCAAGGACTGCATACTTTAAAAGATTGTCTTAGTCATTGAGACACATTGGTAATTAATCTGCAGAGTCAAGTATATCCTGATAGTTTTAGTTCCTACACGGAAGACTGTTAAAGGTGGGACAGACATATAGTGTTCCATTCATGATAATCTTGTTTACTGTTGTATGGGTAAATCCTTTCATACGTCTGACATTTCGTGTGATTCAGGATGGGTCAGATCCAAAAATAAAATTCCAAGTTACATTCTCGTTTGCCTATCTGTTATACAAGATGTATATATATATATATATATATATATATATATATAT